>JAHZMV010000530.1:0-17479 GCA_027743765.1 Coecobrya sp. COE2
ATTTACTCTGGCTCGTAAACCATTTTCCAAACAGCATTTTTAAGTTCTTCCCCCGTAACGGTAGCCAACTCCAACACAATATTTCCCCCAATTCCAGCCAATCGATTTACATTAACGTCTTGATCTGCCAGCACTGGAAAGGCTATCATCGGCACGGCATTACATAAAGCTTCCAGTGTACTCGGTCTTCCCCCTTGGGTTACAAAACCTTTAATATTTGGATGCGCTAGTAGCGCCACCTGGGGAAACCACTTACTAAAGTACAGATTCTTAGGCACATCTTTAGGTAGTTCAGCATTCCATTTCCAAAGAAATTTCAACTTCGGAAAATGTTTAACCGTGTCAAAGAACACTTGCTTGACTTCCATTGGAAGCAAGGATGATAAAGCCAGGCTTCCAAAACTGATATAAACGAATCCATCACTGGTCGGATCCTCAATAAAATTTCGTAAATCCCCGGGCAAATCCTGACCTCTTAAATCATTACAAATCATTCCAGGAATTGTGACGATTAAAGGTGGATGAGATCTGGGGTAATCTGTGACGATATCTCCGGTATAGAAAATCAAACTAACGTTTCTTCCCATTTCGTCTAAATTGGGCATAGAAGGATCCTTAACGTGTGATCGAACCAGGACCTCTAAATCCTTCATATATTGATAATGCACCCATCGGAAATGAATTGATATCAATGTATTGAAAACTCGTTCCAAAAAGGTCATTGGTGTTTGCGCGGGATAAATTTCAAGTTCTGGGATAGAACCGCTCTCCGGTTGGAATCCGTATTGATCGTATTCATTTCCGAAATGGACTACGGTATTGAAATAGATATGCTTTGCGCGATATTTGTGGGCGGTCGCTAATCCACACTCGGCCATACAATTGTCCATAATGATTAAATCCAATTTTTTTGTTTGTTTTGTCCAATTTAGGTACTCTTGGCTTGACAATAGGTCGTCACAAGCGCGTAGGGCACCGGGATAGAACGTGTGGACTACTCGGGTAAAGGATTTCTTGATACGTTTGTTTATGTCCAGGCTAGCGTCTAGAAACTCGCGCATGGTTTTTTCCAAGGCGGGAGGTACAATCTCGGTGATGTTTGGGTTGATGTAAGGGCCGCGAATGTGGAACGGACTGATGTAGGTCACTGTATGACCTCGCTTAGCTAGGGCATCGCCCAGCGGGTAAGTAGCAACGCGGTGGCTGTATGAGGCAATGTTGTGGTAAAATAGGATATGGGCTGAGTACACATTTTGGGGCACTATGAGAAAACCAAAAATGGGAAAGAAAAAACTGAGCCAATTCATTTTTTCTGTAATTTTTGTTAGAAAATTAATTTTAAACAATAATTTTGTTTCTATGAACTGTGTGAGTCTTATGGACAGAGAAATGAACTTGCTTCAAGTATGTCTACTTCTTTTTATGTCCACTGGACTCATCGACCCAAAATTTACATGTGTGCATGTGCATAACAGGTTATCAAAATGCGCCACATTAATGCCGCTTACTAAGTAAGGAAGTAAGTATTTGGACACTTACTTAGTAAGCCTCATTAATGCAATGCACTTTTTCCTTGTCGTATTGTATTTTGGCACGTGCTAGAATTTCCATCTCCTTACTGGCAAGTTGGATTCCAAAGTTGATTAGAAAAAATGTATAAACTCTTGGGAAAATGACTCGTAATCGGTATATGGAAAACTATTCACTATAAATATAAAATTTGCATATATATTTTTTAGTATTAAGTTGCAACTATGGACAGTGGGATCTGCTAAATTATATAAAAAAATCTGTATATAAGGCACTGCCAATAACTATTATTACTTTTTGTTGAAAATGGCTGACTCCTAGCTTGGTACACACATTTATGTTTTCAGCTTCCTATAGGTTTTGAAGCCCATTTTGTTCTCTTTAATACTGACCAGATTTCAACCTTCAACTCTTAACTGTTTTACAGTAGCAGTCATAGACACAGACTGACCATTTTTCAAAAATATTATTCACTTCGTTTTTTTTTCATACGGCCCTGCGTTTACAGGTTTTCATTTAGTTCGTTGGGAGTTGGTGATTTTAGTAGCTAACAACCTCAGGATAAAAACGTATACCTATATCCGATTTTTATTTCCCTGCTTTGGTGAAATGTATTCCAACGTTGACCAATAATCCGATAAGCAAAATTTACCAAATCGGACAAAACACGTTTGGAAAGCACTTTTTACCTTGGGGTTTCGTGATGAAGGATGCAAAAGGGAAATGTAAAGAAATGCATGCAGCAAGTCCTGATGTTTGTGTACCTAGATCCAATATCCATTTCTCTCTTATCTAAGATCCCTACTTGGCTTATCTATAATCTCATTTGAGTAATAATAGTTATTGGCAGTGCTTTATTTAAAATAATAAATGCATGCATATTTTAATTTTCAGTGCCAGAGACATGGTCTTATGTAATAGAATTGTCACTTAAACCAAGTTTGTAGATGTCTTTTTAAACAAAACATATTACAAGTTTTCCTGGTGTCTAGCCATGCTCATTAATATTCTGTTTGCATCTGGTAATTTAGGTACACATTTAGGTAACGTTTTATTCCAATTCCAAGAAAACGCATAGGAGGTATAACAGGAATATACTTTTTTTGTGTTTGGTAACAGGTATTTTCTGATTGGTTTAAAACTTTGTCAATGGGCGTTTTTGAAGCCATTCTTTAATTCCTGGTTGGGTTATCACATGTCCCCAGAGCTTTGTTAGGCCGGGATGCTCTTGTTGGCTGATAAGGCTGACGCCTTGATGAACAATTTTAAAGTGATCCAAAACATAAGCTAGGGCTATATCCGCCCATGTTAAGGAGTTGCCGACAAGATGCTGACCATCGTTTGTGGTAACGATATTTTCGAACACGTCGAGAAAACGGGTTTTATTCGATTCTCGAACTTTGATCAGTTTTTCTTTTCGGGTTTCTTCGTCGTCACCTTGGGCTGACATGAAAACTTGGAAAAATGCTGTAAAAGCAAATACATAATTTATTTAAAATATAACTTAAAATTGTAATTTTAAATGTAAATAGTTCATAATTTACCGCCAGATAGATCCTTCATTGCGTCAACATATTCATCACACAACGCCGCTTGGTAAATATCCTCAGGTACGAGTCCCGCTTTTTTCGCGAAATATCTGGCCACAGCCATCGACTGGGTTAAGCTCTTGCCCTCAAATTCCACTAGAGGAACTTGACCCCATCGGGATTCTATAAATAAAAATATATATAATAATTTACACAAAACCTTTATACCAATGCCAAGAATATATGTTGACACGTCACAAATAATTTAGTTAGCTTACTCGCTTTAATTTCTGCGGGCAAAGTTGGTGGAAATTTGTCGTAGGGAAGTCTAATATCTTCAAACTCAATCCCGGCATACGACAATATCCACCGAATTGGCTCAGCAATTCCACGTCCATCAAAGTAATACAGCTTTACTGACATGATTCCAAATTTATTTTCCAAATCCCAACTAAATTGTATTCTCTTTTCCAATAAAGTATCCGAGAAAAACACTTCAACTTTCCTCTGATGTATATATAGGCTACTATGCCACTATTTGCTTCTGCTCTGGACTTGCTCCGTTTCTCCAAAAAAATATAACCTTGAAATTATCATGACAGCAGCAAATAATATGTTTTTTGTGCTCACTCTCCCTTTCAAATATATCATTCGCGTGATGTATGTACACATAAATGTATATACATACTATACACCTCGTCCTTGAATTGGTTTCAGGTGTGTGTAATATATTATGCATATGAACGTATCAAAGTGCATTTGTCTATAATTATGATTTTTCATGATATTTTGGCGTTTTGAACGACTTTGTTTTTTTGTGTGAGGCAGGTTGCAAAATATTGTGCATGAATGCTTGTGCGAAATATGCTTGAAGTGTATATAGATTTGCGATATATGCTGCATTGTGTGGTGGTTGGTGTATTATGCTATGTGGGTGTATTGATTTCTTAACTTTTTAGTGCACTTTTGAGTAAGGTTTAGGACCTGCAACAATTAATTTTGATAGAGGGTTATCGATGAATGATAAGGTCTTGAGTTAGTTTTAGTTGTGGTTTGGTGCCTTGAATTAAATTTGGCTTTGGAGAGCAAAGTTTTTCATCGAGATCAATTTCTTGGATAGTTATAAATTATTATTTTTATTTTCAAACCCTACTAGAATCACACTGCAAATTATAATTCCTTAATAATTATTATGGCCATTTAGTTTTATCACTATGCTCGATTTCCTCTTCTTCCTCAGGTCCCCATCCCTCCCCCTCAGCAAAATCTTTATTCATTCCCAAACTCTGGCTATTATACCCACTTTGCTTATCATTTTCCGCGGCCTGGGCTTCAGAAGCTTCATAAGCTATAGCCACATTACTTGCATCTCCACCAGCATAAATCAAAATCCTCGGTTTGCCTAAAATCCCCACAAGAAAATATAGCACACTTAATATTTTCCCCTTGACAAATTTTAACGCCATAATAAATAAATATGTTTGAAAACTCACTTCCATTTTTACCCCCTCGTCGATCCATATCCTCCTCATATTCTGTTTGAGCGACCCCATTCTGCATTTCCGTGCTGTTCCACTCACTTCCGTTTCTGTCCGAGGCTGCCTGGCTTTTAGAAAAGTCTTGAGAGACGGCCGCGTTGTACAAGCTACCCAGCACGTACACACTTGCTCCAGCACCGCCCTTTGTTTCTGCTTCTTCTACAAAAAATTTCCAAAACAATTCTCTTAATTTCCTTCACAAATTTAGCAATACCCCGCACCCATAATCTTGAAACAAATATTCAATCAAACTTACCTAATGGTCTACAAAACGCCACCTGAAATGTCGAGCAAATCACCAAAATTCCTAGCACATTTGCAAACTGTGAATAAAAATAAATTAACCCATATTTTATAAAAATACCTAAGCTATATATTTAATTTTGAATTTGCTATAAATTCTAATTACCTTCATTGTTGCACTCTGTAAACTGGGAAAAGTTCAATGAATTTAGTCAAAAGTTTTTTTTCGAAAATCCAGAACAATCCTTCTGATTACCTTGTTAGAAAGCAACTGTCTCAAAATGAAACTTGGTGTGGAGAGGATCATTTTATGTGAAGGATGCTCATGTCCCATTTTTCATTTAAATTCAGGTCAAATATTTTATCCCAATACCAAAACATTCAGAATTTCACCACAAAAAGCTGCTAAAATCCGGTTTTATAAGGCGTAACCCCAAAAAGCCATACCCAAATGTACCCAGTTACCTTTCACAAGTCCTGATTATTGTACTAGAAATCAGGACACACCTATACAAAAGCACTTCACAAGCACCTTCTTAAGGTGCTCTTTGTTCATCTACACAGGTAAATAAAATAGGCCAGTAAACCCAGCACACAAAAAATATTGCCATGTACAAAATAACGCACAGCATGAAACAAATATATCGGCTATATCATCCAAACCAATTTCAGTTTTAACTTAATTAACCTTAATTATATCGCTCAATTCCAATTTCTTGTCACCGTATTTAGTTAAATATATTTTAAGGAAACCTTACCGACACAATGGTCGCTGCTGTGCTGTTGTTGATTTTTTTAGACGAATCCAAATTTGTCCAGAGCTATTACAATGATAAAGGCAACAATTATAGTTAAACTAGAATATAGTTTTTTGTGTCATATTTAATTGAAATATAGTTTACCCAGCTCTGTCAAATTGGAAGGAAAAGATGGTGTAAGGTAAGAAGGTTGTTGATGCCAATTAAATTTGTTGATTTAATTTTGTTTGATTTTTGAAAGTTTTGATCCTGCAAAAATTAGTAGAAAAATTGATGAAAGAATTTGAAGGTGTTGTTGAGATCGTCTTTATTGTTGGAATTATTTGTTGATGACAAGAAATTAACTAGTGTTTTTGGAGTTGTTGATGATGTCATATTTGTTGATCCTGATCTTATTGGAGTAGCTGCATGGTAACAAAAATAGTTAAAACGATCATCACAACCTTAAGTAAATATTAATGAATGAAAGAAGCGCAGTGACAGGACTTTGGAATTGAGCGAGTTACTAATGTCGTCAATACATTATTTATTAGGAACACAAAATGACAAGATAAAATAGATCTGTAATGTATATGTAAGTAGAAAATGTGCCTGATATGAGACCATGAAAAGGAAAAAGCTGATTTTGAACCAGACTTCCAGGTTGAGTTTGCAAATTGAGCAGATGTGATGCCACAAATAAATTGCGGAATAGATTGGGATATTTCAGGATCTCTTGAATCACTACTGAGAAAACAGGAAAAATGTTAATTACAGATATTTGAATGAACATTTATCAATAGCTATTATAATTACAAATTTTCCATAACCTTAAAATATTCAGTTTAGGTAACTCGAAAGCCTGTTAATGGGTTGGAAAGGTCGTTTCTCATTTGAGCACCTTACGACTCATATTTATCAGACTGTCACTAATCCCAGCTGAATCATTAAGATTCTGATAAATTTTAACGCCATAAAATCTTTTAAATTGGTCACCTCGACCATATAAAAACCACTGTCGAATTTAATTGGCTTAATTGTTAGCCTATATTTTTTTTATTTAAAACAAATTACCTCTTAGTTTTAGTGCGGATATTTCCCTAAATTCCTTTATTTGCGCTGCTTTTTCCTTCATCTCCCATCTTTCTAGAACAATGTTAACCATAAAAGTTTCCATGACTTTTCGACGAGATAGTTTTCAAATTTTTAAATCAACTTAAACGCCCAAAAATATTTAATTAGTTTAAAGAAGAAAACAAAACAAAAAAGGGAGTTGTTGTTGGGCTGGACAGGAAAGTGGAACTGGAGAAAATATAAGTGCCTACACTTCACTTTATATTTTATGCATAGGATTCTCAGCTGCTATAGAACATAAAATGGGGCCGTTTACACAATAAGTTAGCCGAAAATATTCCTTCATATTTTTTAATTATTTTTTTAAACCCGTCAAATTAGTAGAATTAAATGAGTAAAAAAATTGTCCTAAATATTTTTGAAATTTATTTCCAAATCGAATGAAATGAATGAACGACCCCTTTTCCTGTGCAAGGCAAATAAAAAGTGTATGCTGGAAAAAAGGCTGAAAAAAGGAAAGCTTTCGCGACTGCCAACATTTTGTTATGATTTTTAGCCTTATCTTGTTTGGTGGATGTTAACCTCTCAGATAAGATGCCAATAAGCCAATAATAATAATATGCCTCACTCAAATATGGTTTTTTTGTGTTTTTAATATTATTTTACAAAAAAACATGAATACAACTTACCATGCAATTATCATGAGTAATAATTATCTATATAATTATATATATTGTACAATATTTAGTTTAAAAATTTCATCCAATGTTAAAATATAACTAAATTATCAATAGATATTTAAGTAATTAATCTAAAAATACGTTTGAAGTCTTAAAAGCTAACAATATGATAGGTAAATATGGTTACCGTAAATTTCTAGTTTTTGTGCGTATAATGTTTACACTTAAATACAGACTTAATTACAGATATTTTACAATAAATTTACATTGTGGGAATTTCTCAATCAGTCAGGTAGTCATTCAAATTTCTCTCAACTTATCAAAATATAACATTAGGTATACAATTTATATATTTATGTGTACATATGTATATATTCACGATAATATGTTTCACATCACCCCAAAATTATATTATAAGATAATACAAGTTTATAGTTTAGATTATAAATTACTGCCATGATAAATGTATTTAATTAGTCTTTAGTTAACATGTATGTATATATTCACGCCGTTAAATATAAACTTATGATTTATTTTTTTAGGTGGATAGTTAAACTTATAATTAATATATTCATTCTAAAATATTTTAAGTCCGGCGTTAAATTTAGAAGAGGGGCACAGGGTAAAATTGGGGCTAGATTGCCCCCTATGCCCCGCCTCTTTTTATTTAGTTAGGTACATACAATTTATACTCAGTTTTTGTTTCTTAAAATTCTAAATTCATTCGTCCTATATTTTACATTATACCCATTTATTTCAGCAATAATATACTTAAAAAATCTCTATAATTTGGCCCAGGTTTGGCACCAAAAATATTACATATTTTTTATACAGGTCCTCTGGTCCATATTTTTTTTCTAATACATTGTGCGATCGGCTTTCTACTAACTCGATTTTTAATTTCAAGAGTTAGATTTTTTTGTAATTAAAACTATATTAAAGCTACTTTACAAAAAACATTATAAATTTTTATATCACAAATTTAAATAAATACGTTTATTATATATACAAAATATTACAAGTTCTCAACTCACCCCATTCATATACTATAATATTTAAATGGTAAATACCCTGTCGAAATTGGACTGAAGATTTGGTTCACGGCGTAAAATTTCTTTGACAAATTGCACGCGTCGGCAGCACTCATAATCTAGATGCGGCCCTGGTCCGGAATTCAGGTCCATATTTTTTTCTAATACATTGTGCGATCGGCTTTCTACTAACTCGATTTTTAATTTCAAGAGTTAGATTTTTTTGTAATTAAAAACTATATTAAAGCTACTTTACAAAAAACATTATAAATTTTTATATATCACAAATTTAAATAAATACGTTTATTATATATACAAAATATTACAAATTCTCAAATTACCCCATTCATATATTATATATTTAAATGCTAAATACCCTGTCGAAATTGGACTGAAGATTTGGTTCACGCCGTAAAATTTCTTTGACAAATTGCACGCGTCGGCAGCACTCGTAATCTAGATGCGGCCCTGGTCCGGAATTCCGAATGAATCGTGTTTCAGGTACAGCAGCTTTCGCTTCCTTTTCCGCCCGCTTGCTCATCTAAAAAAATCATCAAATATATATATTTACTTTTCCGAATCTATTTATTTGTTTCAAAAAAAAATTCCAAATTTTTTTCTTACATTATCGCCCACACAAACTTGCAACTTTTGCAATCGTCTCATCTGGGCAAATCCCAAATATACAGCTCTATCCTTTAACTCCGCCTTCCCACAATACGCATGGATCGTCAAGCTCCTCAGCCTCGTCAAGCTAGTAATATTGGCCGGATCTCTAGGCGTCCCAGGCGCCACACCAGTCACCGTCCCTGTATCAACCTCGCTGCCAAACAGACACGTCAGCTCTTCCAATCTCGGCATGAAAGCACAAACGCCCCGAAAAGTAATCTTGTCCAGAATGCAGCTAAAAGCCCTCAAATTTGGAAACCATTCCGCCAGCGTGCAAATACTCTCCGGTTGAAGCTGCAACTCAATATGCAGTACTTGCATGGTTTTCATGTAGAAAGCAGACTGATTTTGAATAAATGCAGTGTACGTAACTATGTCTTCCCTAAAGGGTTGATATTGATAGTAAAAGTCCAACTCCAGCAAATCTTTCATCTGGTCCCATTTCTCGTAACAGATTGTGTTAACGTACAAAACTTGCAAGTTTGGCATACATTTGAGAAAGTTTAAATTGTTTGTAATGTTACCCAAGAGGTGGAGCTCTTCCATATTTTCTAATTTCTCTTTATACGGGAAATACGTAAATGGTTCGGAAAACGGGGGTCGGAATAATTTAAAGCAGGTTAGGGTTCTCTCATGTTCCTTAAGCATTGGGTAGACAATATCGGTAGCAGGTCGTATTTTAATTTCTCCACCGTTGCGACTTGTCATTGGTCGAGGTTGTTGGGGTCCGCCTGATGAAAAATCTTCAAATGGACTGATACTCACGCTAAGCATTTCTAGAGGGAGGGCCGCCTCCCGAAAATGTTGCCTGGGGTTGAATGAGATTTTAAAAGTGTCGGAATCCATGACATCTAACCGTTTGATATTAAAGTGGTGATAGTTTGTGCAATCGATTGGATGGCGGAGATTATGAATGGGTTCCCAGACTTTGAAAAAGTTGTGATTTTTCTGAGAGCTAAATTCACACTTGGAATTTTTCACGCTGAGATCTTCAACATTTGGGATGTAAGGGAGAAAGTGGGCTAGTTCCATAGGAAAATCGCCCGTGATTTGAAGCTTGGTTAGGTCGAGATGACTATCGTAACGGACGATTAAACTGGGATTTTCTTCCCAGGATGGTTCCAGAACGAGGGTGTTGGTCATGACCAGCTCTCTGAGAAATGGGGTCCTTTCCAAGACAAGCGTTTTGAATGCGCCCAATTTTGCAGCGTTTTCGAATGTGCATATGTGATTTTTCTGAGAGCTAAATTCACACTTGGAATTTTTCACGCTGAGATCTTCAACATTTGGGATGTAAGGGAGAAAGTGGGCCAATTCCATGGGAAAGTCGCCCGTGATTTGAAGCTTGGTTAGGTCAAGATGACTATCGTAACGGACGATTAAACTGGGATTTTCTTCCCATGATGGTTCCAGAACGAGGGTGTTGGTCATAACCAGTTCTCTGAGAAATGGGGTCCTTTCCAAGACAAGCGTTTTGAATGCGCCTAATTTTGCAGCGTTTTCGAATGTGCATTCTTCACAGTGCAGATATACGACTAGGGGACCAATCAGATCCCAGATTCGGGGAAAGACGTTGATAATTTCGCAATCAGTTCCGGTAAATTCAAACTCGTCTTCGACATCCAGTCCTTTTAACTTCACGCGGGAGAAGGGTTTGGTGTCCAGATCGTATGGGTCACTGGGGTCGACTATGTAGCTTAGAAATTCGGATATGGGGAGTCCAATTTGGTCGGTTTTTTGACAGACGGGAGATGCGACTCCGCTTGATGTACATGTGTCGGGGGGTACGGGGGAATCTGAGATAAGTATTAAGGTAGCAGATTCTCGCCACATGTCAAGGGTCACGTCGTACCAGAGGCGGTTTACCAAACGGAATTGTTGTAATTCGGGAACTGATGGTTTGGCCAGGGTGATTATGCGAATCAGAATCTTGATTTTTAAAGACATGCAAAAACAAGCAAGCAGAAAAGGTGAAAGCAGTGAAAGTATAGTTTTTGTATAAAAAAGAAAAAAGTTTTTTGTTACCGTTCGAACGCCTAATGGTCCATCTTCTTCGCCACGTAATTTTCTTAGATGGGCAATTGAAGGGTCAACGGTGTCTTCCAGATAGGAATCCACGTCATCTCCGAGGTCCTCACCGGGGTCAATAGCTACAGCTGCTGCTGCCATGGTGAAAGTTTTGCTTTCACTTTTAATTAAATAGATAATTGTAAGAGAAAGTGATTTTTTTGACAAGTAATAACAAGTTCAACTATTCAACATGTGTTTGCGGGAGAAAGTCATTGAGAGAAAGCAGAGTGAAAGTCTGTTTGCATATATGGGGAAAGTAGAGAAATATTATATGTACCGAGTCAAGTCAGCTGTGTGGGAGTAATGGACAACAAGTTGGGTGAAAAGGATATACAAAGAAAGGACACCCTAAGAAAAGAGGCAAGGCAGGAAGCCAGAGAAAGTAAGAGAGAGAAAAGGAGAAAGCTAGCGAACGCTCCAGTGTACTTTCACCTACTAAAATTAAATAGAGAACTGCAGGGAAAGGAGACCGTTGTCATGTAGATAGGTACGGAGTGTAGTACCTACCAAGCCCATCTTTCTATATAGGCTTTCTCTCAGGGAGAAAGCAGAGACAAGCAAAATCCATGCTGATCTCTCGTCTGTAATCTGTACAGTGATAAGTGTACACATGTAATCGATTTGAAACATATTACGGTATTAGTGAAAGCGCAGTGAAAGATCATTCTGGTGCTTTCTCTCCGCTTTTAAAAACTGTCGAGTGTTAATCATCACCAAAATCTACAAAATGTTTTTCGCAAGCCCTTCGCTATCCCCCTTTTAAATGCTTTCCACTTACTTAGGATACGTTAAGTAGCCTTAATGTATAAAACGTACGTGATAATTTAAAGATATCTGGGATGAGCTTTCACTCTTGGTGAAAGCATTACATTTATCAGAACACATTTAGTAATCTGTTTTAGTACACTGCTTGTAAAATAATTTTGTTTACTGATGTTTTAATGTTTCGGGAAAATTCTCTCCATTACTTTCTCCTACTTTCTCCAAGTGGTTGATACACCATTAGATTTTTTGAAACACCTTAAAATAAAAAAAATGAGCGTGGGTAGTGAAAGCAAGCAGAGTGGAGAAAAGGGGGAAAGTAGTGAAAGGTAGAGATCAAGAGGTGAAAGTAGAAGAAAAGCATACAACCAAGTGAAAGCAAAGTAAGCTGAGTCACTTAAACTCAAGAGATTTTTTTTGGTAATAGTTTTTAGCTTTTTAAAAAAACAACTCTGCTGACACTTTAATCGAATGTCATATGCCAGAGAAGAAAATACATTCGAGCAACAGATTTCGCAACAAATAGATTTTTTTCGTAAGGATACGACGCCATCGAAAAGAAAGATTTCACAGGTTGTTTTTTTGTTGCGACATATTTCGTGGAAGAAATGCGATTGGGAAAAAGACGATTGGGATTAATTTTTACTTCTGAAAACATGAAAAAAGCGATTTTTGTAGATATGTATGTATGTGTCAATAAGACGAGAGGAAAGTGTGTTGTGGGCAAATGGGATTTTTAATTCTTTTTTTGCAATCTTTTACCTTGAACTATTTACTTGCTAATGCTGCAAGTGAAAGGTGTACAGGTTACGACGAAGAAAATTATATTGCAAATGTCAGAAAAAAAAAATTATTGCGGAATCATACTTATTCAAGGTTAGATCAGGTATGAACTTGTTGTTGCGAAATTCTTCACAGAAGTAACTCAAGTTTGGATTTCGAAACCCAGAGGAGAATATCTGGAAAGGAATTAAAATGGGGTTGGTCCTCTGCGGATTAATTTGGTTGGTTTGCATAAAGGGATGGCGCACGGATCTCAATATCATAACAAGCTAATTTACAGATTCGCTATAATTATTGCCTAATTCATACTTCAGGAATAAAGGATTTCGAATTATTTTATTTGCGTAAGTCGGATGAAATATGTGAAAAGCGCAAACTAATAATTCGTTTTTAAACACCAATTCTATGTATCTGGAATCATGGAAGGTTAAAATGTCAGTTGACGTCAATACGAATAAAATTAAATGTATGAACAAAGTAATTCTTTCAAGTGATAAATTTTGTTTTCTCTGAAATATCTATTGTTCCTCTTGTCTCGCATTGATATTCGTTACTTGTGATAAAAACACATAAATTGCAATAAACTCGTTTTTATCACTTTTATTGAAAAACTCATCTTCTCTGACATTTAACACGTCGTATTTTTTGAAATGGAAATAGAACAAGGACAATTGTTTTCAAGGCTTTTATTTGTGTCAGTCAGGCTGACATTTTGTTTTGAAAAACAAAGTAAATCCGCGCTTTTTGCTCAGCCGAACAAGCGTTTTAACAGCTTTCTCCGAGCTCTTCAGGGCTGATGCTGTGACAATGAATATGCATATGTATGTATGCATATGTATGTTGTAAGTGTTTTTAAATACACACTTGAAAATCATGCTTGTTATAGCATGCAATGTTCTTGGTCTGGAATAGGGATGTAATTAATTAGTGTAAATATTAGAACAATGTAGCAAATTGAATGATTTTCTTGTATATCTATGTGTGCATCAACTCTGCATAGATTTTAGACTAAATTCTAGGAAATTCTTTTAGTATGTTTAATAGATATACATAGGTGCATGCATGTACGTTGTAAAGTGACAGTAGTAGCAAATACTTGAAATTTGTTGACAGAAACAGGGAGAGATTTTCTTAAGTGCTTTGCACTGTTCAGCTTAGGTATAGGTATTTGAATACAACACGACAAACCTGCATACTTAAATCTATAGTATTTTGAAGTAAAATGTTGTGATTAAGAACAAACATTTAAGTTGCAGTATACTTGAATATTTTGAGTTACAAAATTGTTCAACTAATGGAATTTGTTAGCGAACACATTTAAGAATTTAAGAGGGTCGTCGATGAAGAGCATAAAACAAAGGAATGGCAAGTGAAGATATGCGAGTCTAATAATCCATCCATGCCTGCTTTCTTAAGCGATAAGTATGACAAATCAATTTTATCATTCTTATCGTTATAATTACCAAATCCATTATTACGATACGACATGGTTGTTTAGACAGCTTACATACATGACATGCTTATCTTCACATTGCTTTAAAAATGGAAATCTTTTGGCTTCACTTTTTAAGTAATCGTATTCCCGGCTAGCTAAAACCAACATAAACCTGATAAGAAATTCCGACATCTCTTTTATCCGACAGATAAGCTCTAAAATCATGATTTTATGCTTAAGTTATGACGCCCTTGCAATCTTTCAAGTGGCATTTAAATCCTCTTCAATATAATAATTATTGTAAGAAGTGGCACTTCTAAGCGATAACGTTCAAGTGGAACAAATGACCCTAGCAAGAGCAAAATCACGACGCCGTTTAAAATTAAATTCGTGGGTCGAAATAGGGATAAGTGTCCGAGTGTCGCAATCCTGCCATTCTCCTAATTTTTTTCTTCAAAATGCTTTTGCTAAAAGGTGTGCAAAATCCTCGAAAAACAAGCATTCATAAAGTAAGTGCTATCATTGAAAATACAACGCGAAGAATAAATTTGTCTACTTTCTCCACTGACAATGCTTGATCAAGTACATGGAATTCCACTTGTTTACGTCAGCAGCTTTAACAATACCTATAATGATGAAATGCTCATCAAAAAGAGCAGAGCGTCGTAATCATCCAAATTAAAATAAAATACGTGGGCGAAATGCGATACAATCATGTTGCAAATTAAAATCAGATAAATGGATAAAAAAGATGCTTCAGTTCTTTCTTTGTAATTTTCTGCGAGATTATAAAATCGTTTGACATTTTCATCCAGCTGGAATTCCATTGTGTTATATAAACTAATTACAAATTATCAATAGAGCTAGGATGGTGGGGCAATTTGATTATACCCTCACATGAATAATTGTATTAAACTTATAGTAGAAAAAGTAGTTTTAATTGATTTTTACTGCTTGAATTTGCAAAAACTCTGATAATTATTTGTTTAATCGACTGAAATAATAACGTATTTAATTACTTTCTCTTTTAAAATTATCATCAGACTGTAAATAATATTGTTTCAATTTTAACCCAAATAAACATGTTTTGGAGAGCCAAGTGATCGAACATGAAGTTTGGAAGGATAATCGTCAAAACATTTAATTTTGATACAAGCCAGTAAATCCTCTCCGGGTTACTGAGCAATGATTTTGCCAAACAACTTTATCATGAAAAATATGTTTTAACTTGAGATTACATGATGTAAGCAGCAAGTGTTAGCAGGCAATTTTCAGATTACGTCAATTCCAACCGTTCAGTGTGATACATACCTGAGATTTTCCAAAAAGCACGGCCAACTTTCACCATGTAATTTTTCTCATGTCGCGTTACTCTGAAATGTCACCTGTAAACATTTTTATACGACGTGTATAAATTACACAATAACTAATCATTTTATCCCTTCGATCAGTACATAGATTGTTATCATTTACATCGACACTCATTTAAGCAGATATACATCTAATTTTGTACACTTACATATTCAAATATTCAGCCTTCAATAAACCAATTTATGTCCACTGACGCAGGTTAATTAACATATTAATCGGACGGAACATTCGCCAATATTAAATACTGCAATTAAAAATGTTGTAACGGGTAGCCAGTTATCTATTTTCGGTTTCCTGACATATATAAATTATTGATATTAGAATTAGCTTATGATATATGACGTATACACTGCAGTGCTACTGAAGGATAGGCTAAAGCTTAAGACAATTTGTTTGGAGAAAAACAACATGACGGAAAATCGGGGCAATGTGAGAAGCCCATTTATGGCTGCTGTTTCCAGAGCTAAAGTGAACTGGAACCAGGCCACATTAAAAACTATACTTGTTGGCCAACTCATAGTGATAAATAAATTTCCTGGCCATTTCAACATAATACAGCCAAGTCTATCTGCACATGAAATTGTGAAAGTTACAAGTCATAAAAGTAATTTTTTGGGATTGAGAATTATCCACATGTTACATTTAAGTGTGTACACATTGAAAGGTATTTTAATGTGGAGAAAGTTTACTACTGATCCGGATTCTGTAAACGGACAAGCTCAATTGGTTGTGGCTTACTGGTTTATTGTCTATTGTTTAACCCCAGTAATGAACCAATTTATGCAGGATAATGCGGATGGACTAGCAACAGTTATAAATACTTTGTATACCTTACCAGAAACAAGAAGTTTATTTCTTTTAAAATTGTTTGTGTCTGCTAACTTCTTCCTGGCCATTCTACCCATATTTCCGTACGCTGGATTTGTAATTGTTAGCGAATACGAGCCCATATCTGAGGCAATATGCAACAATCAATGTACCTGTGATGGTGTTCATTGGTCTTGTTGGAGTTGCAAATGGCATGTTCATTAGTTACGTAACCCTGTACAAGATTTCCCAAAACATTTTAAAAGATTTGAGTAAAAAATCTCAGATATTTTCCATCACCATTTTTGCCCGACCTTTTAAAAAATCTTTTATGGATTACCGTCATCTTCAACTCTACACCGGGCTGGTAAATAGCTGTTTTGCGGAAAAGCTCGCGTTAAGATTTAAAGTGGCATTTATGTTGGTAGCGGTAATGTTTGGAGCTTTAGTACTTCAACCTAAATTTAACTCAAGTGCTTCTTTCGTAATTCTTCTGATCGGAATCTACTCTGCTTTAAGTATCTACGCTTTTATGATAATCGGTTATTATTTTCCGGGAAAAGCGAATTTCATCAGTGAGAACATAATGCGCAGTTGGTACAGTCATGTGATCCAAACAGCAAGGTTGACGGTGTCGAAAGCAAGGCTGAAGGAATGCAAGCTAATGATAAGGACGTGGCAACCCGTGAAAATTCGGTTTGGTTCGGTGAGCTTTTACGAAAGAGGTACGGCGTTAAATATTGTCCTCTTTCTGGTCGAGAAAACAATAACATGTATTCTGCTATTATAAATCTAATCTGGAATTATAAACGCATGTCAATCAATATAATTAGAAGCAGATAAATAAATCAATAATTGAATTATTTATTTCAAGTCAGTAAATCTTAAATCAATCAGAATATTAATTTATTATGCAAATCATATTGTCAGTTTGCGTAAGTATCACGCCTTTTTCCAGTTTGATAAAATATTCCAAATATATATTCGGAATAAAATCGAAACCTTTAAAAGCTATCATTTGAATTCAATCTGTTGCCAACATAACAACTTTTAAAATCCAAACATGTTTGGAAAAATAAAGCAAATATTTTGGTACCAAGTTTCCGTCAAATCCCTACTCCACACACAGCTTTACCTGCTCAAGTTGCTTCCCTTTCCCGTTCAGATTTTCTGTCCTAGCCAGTCCACCCAGAGAATTGTAGAGATTTCTCAAGATTCCA
>JAHZMV010000531.1:0-14269 GCA_027743765.1 Coecobrya sp. COE2
ACATTAACTCTCATACCTTTCCACCTTCTCAAATAAGGATTAGAAGCGTGTTTTACGCAAGGTATCCGTAGTGCGCTGACTTAAGGGACCAGTAGAAAGCTAATGCAGTAAGATTAGATATCATGAAGAAAGATGCCCAAACTCTGTTTTACTCTCCTCCCTGCTCCTAGTACGCATATATATGTCACTATTTTAACGGATCTTATATAATAATATGGAACTTGCTCGTTACTCCTTCTTGCATCTTGGTAAACTGAAATGACAAAAGAATACTCCAGAGTCCAAGTGGCTTATATTAATTGCATGCACTGGATCCTAATTCCTGTCTGGTGTGAGCTTCACTTCATGCATTTTATGTAATCTTAAAAACTGCTGTTGTGGGTATAGATGCGTAAAAGTCACATAAGAAGGTGCAAAGGACTGAGGCATCTCTACTAACGCAGTTTACACTATGATGAGTTAATAACGTATAATATGTAATGTCAACAGAAAGCTTAAAAATCAATTTCAAACGGCATATTTTCGTTTTTATTTACACACAAATGTATGTAGGTGCGTACATAGTTTTGAAATATCTCACCTTCACCTTGCATTCTTACTTGACATTCCCATATTAAAAATTCTTTGTCGAGGAAATGTAAATCGGGTATTTAAAAAGTAATTACAGGAAAGAATTTTTAAACAAGACAAAAATCATTTAAATTGGCATTCATCCTTGTAGGAGTTATTTAACATTCGTGATTCCTCCTGTGCGTTTAAACTGATTTCTTTGTCTTCTAATCTCAATTGGATAAAGTTAGAGAACAAGCGAAAAGAATGAAAGTGTTTTACATTTTAATTTTTCTACATCTGTGCATTCTTCATGAACTGGGAAGCGCATGCAATTCTTATTACGGAGGATATGGACTCTTCGGAGATGATGGCTACGGGGTAAGAAAAACAGTATGAAAGTGTTTTATATTTTAATTTTTCTACATCTGTGCATTCTTCATGAACTGGGAAGCGCATGCAATTCTTATTACGGAGGATATGGACTCTTCGGAGATGATGGCTACGGGGTAAGAAAAACTGTTATTTGGACACCTGTGTGTACTCTGATTCAATATTTGCATGACAGAAAATTATTCCGAGAATTTAACTCCCTGTCTACTTTTAGCACGGCTACGGTCATGTTCATAATATGAATGCTCATGGTCATCATGGGTATTATAATGGACAGTATGGACAAGGACATCATGGAATTGGGGTAACCGGAAACTATTTATAGTTTATTGTAATTGTTGCTCCTGAAAAGTTTAATGGGCAAATCTTTGATGGGTCATTTTGTTGACTTAATCATTCTTCAGGGTATTGTGGACTCCCTGCTTCGAACAGACATTGGTGGATCTCATCATCATCATCATCACCGTCATACTCCCCTAATTCCAGTTTCACATCACCGACATGTTCACCGCATTCACCGACGCTCAGTTCATGTAAGAAAATTATAATGAAAAAATGCAAGTGTACATAGTACATTTATCATCAATACAAAGCATGATTGTTTTTTGTTCTGTTTTTCACACAATCCAAGTCCCGTAGGTCGCATACCATCTTGACCTGAAAAGACCACGCCCGTTTTTGGACAACCAATTTCCACCCGGCCCTATTCCTGGATTTCCGTACACACATACAAAATTCGGAGAACCAGATTCTGAAATTTCATTCCATCTTTTAAACAAACTGCTAGAGAGCCTGACTTTATTTCGTATTGTGAATTTATTTATAATTTTACTCTTTAATTACTACGTTCTGACATATGTAGATTATTTTGGTCATGGTCACTTTGATAATGATTATCATCACCATCATCATAATTACTCACATAAATTTACGGATCTCCTTTGTTATAATTTTGTCCATCTGTATATTACATTCAGGGGATTTTTATAATTTTTCTAAGAACATATATGGTCAATAAAATAAAACTTATAAATACAGCTTAAGTTTAAGATATTATACACTACAGTCAATGAAAGTTGACTTTTCCCTTTCCACTAAACTATAGATATGGTTTCTAATTAAGCATTGGCTCTTGGTTTGGAGTTTGGACCCACTGCCTGGTGTTTAGTATTTGATAAAGTAAATAAATAATTGCATACATATTATAAAGTACAAAATCTTTTAACTGGTATCAGATTACAATATTATATCACCAACTCTAATTAAGTCACTACCTATGTCTATATGTAGTATATTCCTGTTAACAAGACATATTATGATTAACGAGCAGCATAATAGCCATCCTCAATTCCATTCTTGCTCAACACAACTTGCCACAATTGAATCCGTCTAGCTTTAAAGCATCCAGCTCCCATCAACAAGTAGTATTTCCACAACCGAAAGAACTTGTCACCGTATTTGCTCTCAATCTTATGCCAATTTCGTGAAAAATTGTCAAACCAAGCAATCAACGTTTTGCTATAGTCATTTCCAAAATTTTGCCAGTCTTCAATTATGAACTTTTTGTCGATATGTTTAGTGATGTGTTGGTAATAAGGAAGGATTCCATTTGGGAAGATGTACTTGTCAAACCACGCATCAGCCAACGGAAAGTCATGATGGGAGATAAAATGAATTAATTGGGTTATATCAAACATTTTCTACACTTGCAGTTCTCCACATGCGTTCCAAATTCCATAATCATATTGTACTCACCAACGCTGACAATTCTATCAAATTGCTCATTTAGATCTCGGTAATCTATTAGTCTAATATCAACAGGAAGTTTTGAACATCGGTCCCTAGCAAACTTGGCCCCTTCCTCGGACACCGTTATTCCGACCAATTTGAACACCATAATTTTCAGCTAAATGTTTGCAAAGTCCGCCCCATCTAGACGTGATTATGCCATGAATGTAGATTTATTTTTTAATTGAAGCATGTTACAAATATTGTTATTCAGAACTACGCATACCCGCAGCCTATATCAAGGACCTTCATACCAGGCTTCAGCATCAGTTTTTTGGCGATAAGATCCATTTTATCTGTTTGGGCCTCTGCCAAATTCTTTGCTGTTTTCCAGTAGCCGCACGAATAGTTCATGGAAGGGTCTAGGAATGACTCGAAAAGGTCGTTTCCTGAAATGATTTTGTTTCAGTCCGATAAATTAGTTGCATGAATAATGACTGCCTGATATATGTATACCCTAGCATATTCAGTGACTTACCAAGATTATAATGCTTTTCCCCAACTTCCCAAGCCTTTTTTTCTGTTTGTAGNGTATACCCTAGCATATTCAGTGACTTACCAAGATTGTAATGCTTTTCCCCAACTTCCCAAGCCTTTTTTTCTGTTTGTAGGTTGAAATGAACAAATTCCATGTAATTCAGGAATCGATTCCAGGGATTCATATAAACATTATATAGGCCCTTCCTCATTGTTCTATAGTTCAATTCTACCATATCATCACAATCCCAAGCACCTTCCACATACGTTTCTCCCAAACCTAGAAAAGGTAAAATACATCTTTATATAAGAATCTGATAACGCTAGCAAATGGGTATACGCATTTTTCATCATTCTGATATCAATCACCTAGAGGGGCATGATTGGTTAATCGTAGATAAAACTCGGCTTTGTTGTGTACGGTAATATCCCATCGATTCTTCCCATTAATTTCTATCCCTGCGTCACTATATGATTTTTTCACGAGTTTTTCAAAGA
The DNA here is from genome assembly GCA_027743765.1 of Coecobrya sp. COE2. NCBI lineage: Eukaryota > Metazoa > Arthropoda > Collembola > Entomobryomorpha > Entomobryidae > Coecobrya > Coecobrya sp. COE2. The sequence continues at coordinate 3,706 of JAHZMV010000531.1, forward strand.
CGCCCAGAAGCAGTCGAATAATCACAGCTTCAAATGCCTTATAAGCACGAATAAAACCAATGGTCACAGTGTACACAAAGCCACCGTTATTATTGACGTCTCTCATTTTTATGAACAAATTATATCACACAACGTTGCAAAAAACTGAACACTAAATTTGGTATAAATTATGGTTAGGACGGAATGATTTATAAAAGCATATTCTATAGTTTCAATCACATAACTCCAGCATTTGCGGTTGCACTTGAAAGAAAGCGGTTGCTTGCGGTTGGTTCACTAGTCACTCATTAATTGCTGGAGTGCCAACGTTGCAAAAGAAGGTAAAGGAAAGTGTTTTCAGGAGCGCCGACCTTATTTTTCACCATTATCATCGCATCGAGTCTCATAATACTGTAAAGATTAAAATGGAGGCTAACAATGAGTGGAGGATGTGCCGCTGATGCTGGCGTGGATTTTTTTTTGCTGAGCACGTCATATATCCACAAAAGCCTTCCGTTTCATCGCCAGCTTCATTTCGTACATTTTTATGATGACACAGCCTTCATTAAATAATATTTCCATCTCATCACGTGAAGAAGTGTAAACAAGAGCATCGAGGTGCCGAGAATTTATCATCACAATAATCGCACGGGCTTAAATGTTAAAGTATATATATATCATGCAGGTTGTGTTACATTAAGATTATAGTCACATAGATAAATAATGTAAGCGCACGCAAGCGTCGTTCCTTGTGATTCTCTATAAATAAAAAACCCACAGCGGATATCTTAATCTATGCATATTCATTGCCACCTGCGTGTAATGAGTAGTGATGATTAGGAATGATGATGTGATTGTTCTGCAGAAAGTATAAGCTTGGGTAGCGGTGAGCTGCGAGGTACAAGAAAAAAAGATTAAACTGTTTACCTTCAATCGAGCTTCATATTATATTACACACAAATCCACCGGCTGCAGACACAAAGATTACATACTAAATTATGCATCCTCTATTTCATTCAGAATTTAGAATACGGGGATTCGGCGCACTTTTACTTGCATATCCCCTACAAACATGACAAGAATATTTTACCGTTTTTGTTTAATTCATTACGGTTATAGTGGAACTGACTATTTGTATAAATAAATTTTCATTCCTCATGGCGTTGGCGTAATATAACAATCTTTATCAATAACCTACTTGCAACTTATTAGGAAGTTACCGAGGCTCATTTGTTCCTTTGTATAGTATTTATGTTAAGGAGCAACCTATTCAGTCGTTCACCAAGATTCATACAACATACCTTAAAAATTAATATCTACTTTATATATAGGTAAATCCTATCACATCCTGAGTAAATAGAAATGATAAGCAATATCTAATAATAATAAATATCATCTATTTTTGGCGAACTTGTCATTTCGCCGGTATCAAATCAATGTACCGCTTTTCTGAATGTGCGTACCTTGTACGTATTTCTTATTTAAAGAATCTCGGTGATGCGATATTCGATCTTTCCCTCTCCTGTTATCGGAAGCGTGTTTCTATTTACTTTAGCTAATGGATGGAACTTGTCAAGTTAAATTAAATGTGATGCACAGAATAGGATGGTCGACGATGTAAATAAACCTTGCTTACTCCAAACCCAACTTAGTTTTATTTTGTCTACCTGTTACATAAAAATGGCTTTATAACTGTTACAACTGTACCCTTATAACGGGAGGATGTTAAATTGAATAGGGCACCTGACACAACTAAACTTTAAGTATGCAGTCAATGAAGTGCATCTCTTATTCCAGAATTTTTTAAATATTTGATGTCGACTCATGGATTCAAACTGTTTCGGCGGAAATCAGTTTGAAAAATTTCCTTTTTTAAAGTGTTATGATTATGATTATTTCATGAGGTTTAACATGCTTCATCGCCAAATTATTATCATAATCTCACCAATCTGGCCTAGTCCTACTTTATAAGACCATAGGTGTTTCATTTAAAAATGAACACTGTAATGTTTTATGATTTTTAACAATTACAGCTGCTGCTTCCATTTTTATATGCATATCAACGTTTCATATTATTACATTTATCGCACAATATGAAATTAATTCTCATTGCTCCTGTATTTTATATTTTATGTAGGTATTGGATAATGTACATGCATTGTCAAATGCTTTCCATGATAAGTTGCGAAATGAAATGAATGCATAATATATTTTTCATGTCATGTCATCAACATGCACGCCTTTCTTTACACACTCATCCATCGACATAAAACAATGAGACTGTTTGGCTGAGAGGATGTGTGCACAATACTAAATGTAATATCCCTGAGAGCTAATACAGGAATTACTATTCCAATATGATTGAATGCTTTTTTTACACTTTTGTTTTCAGGCTTCCTCACATGGTATTTAATATTTAGGTAGGTATTTGTCTTTGTGAGTAGTGAATATTTAGAAAACGACGTTAGTTAACATTAACACTCTAAATGCCTGTTCTATCCAGTATTGAAGTACATGGAGTATTGTGACTGTCAAGTGTTTGCGAGTGACGTGACTTGTTGTAATATACGTGATGATTCATAATATCTGATTTAAAAAATGAACAATTGGTCTCAATGCTTCACGTTAGCTCGCACTTGCATATCATTTTAGCATGCAGGAATAATTAGAAGGGAGACAAAAACAATGCTCGACACATCCCACGCAGACGAGTCGCATATAAAATAGAGATCCTCCAGTTCAGCGTGAGATTGATAAAAAATAGCTCTTTTCATTCTCTTGCATTTGCTGAGTAGGTTTATTCTTGGTTTATAAAATCATTCGCGTCATTCAATTAGGGTTCATTTATATCGCTTAAAAATTCCATAATACATCTAGCCAGCAGTTAAAGGAACGTCTCGTTAATTTTTCATGGCACACCTGTCGTTAGATAATCTTGACAAGGAATGTAAAAGTAAATAGTGTTTTGACTACAATAAAATAAAGTGCATGCCACTTTTTTTGTAAACAAATATACTTTTATGGGCAGCTCTTATGTTTGTAATAAGTTGAATAAACACTCATGTCTTTTATTCAAATCATACAAAGGACTTTATCAATCAAAATATCTAAGCCTACACCCATGCTGTCTAGTACAATGACAAGTTTTTTATCGTTACACCGGGATAATTTTAGCACTGAAGAAAATGTTAACGTTTTCACAGATATTGGGGAACGGTTTTTTTCAAAATCTCACGAAGCACACATGTACACTTGCATATAACAAACAATCTATAACTAGAAATGAAAAAGTTATCTAAATTTAATGAGCAATTAACTAACCCATTATACCAATTTGCTCCATTTATAGCTGATGACAAAATGACAATTAATTATTTGGATACTTTGATTCAAAGTTTGATCGAGCAATATTATAATTAATGTACACAGGTGAGCATGTCAAGGAAAGTGTACACGACTGGCATTACTCACTCACACACTGAAAATCATGGTCATGTTGTGAGTCTACACCATGCAAATGTACACACACATTCGTACAATAGTACGTGGTAACTTGATATCACTAATTTGTTCTCACTGGAATAACATTCCCAACTGCAAAGCACCCAATAATTTGTACTGAATGAAACAAATGTAACTAGAAACAGTGTTACAAAAGTATGCCAAGTTGCTACCAGCAAATTATTTTATTACACTGTTCCGTCTTCTTACCTTGAATGCAAACCACACGAAAGAATGAAGAGAAAGCCATGTTCACATTCTCCCTACCTTGCTACGAAAGATTGACCTTTGTATGAGATTCTGTTTTGTAGAATGATATAATAGTGCTGTACATGAAGCGAAAAGTCACTTACTCTAGCATATCCAGTTTCAAGGGTAACTTGAGCCACACACAAACCAATAAAGGGCAACAAACAACAATACTATTATAAAACGCCGCAACCACATGTGCTTGCAATAAATACGTGATTAACGGAAATTGAAGTGACACACAGTACAGGTTTACCTTTCATACTGAATAATATTCCAACTGGAGCTTGAAAATAGTGTTCAATTTTCTTTATGTTTTATAGACGTCCGTGTGTGTTCTGTATTTATTCCTCTCTCCACCATCTCACTCTCTCTACCTTTCTTTCTATTTTACGATTAATACTAATGGCATTATTATTCGCAAGTTTTTTTCAGTTGTCCGCATGGACTACAAACATACCAGCGATCCCCACACGTATTCACTTCCTCCTTCTTAGTTTCTTTCTGTCACTACTTCCATTATATTATGTGCGGCTGCTGCTGTTTTGTTGATGACGATGAAGCTGGCTTTACTTGTCTCTTCTCTTGACATATTCATACTGAATAATATTCCAACTGGAGCTTGAAAATAGTGTTCAATTTTCTTTATGTTTTATAGACGTCCGTGTGTGTTCTGTATTTAGTCCTCTCTCCACCATCTCACTCTCTCTACCTTTCTTTCTATTTTACGATTAATACTAATGGCATTATTATTGGCAAGTTTTTTTCAGTTGTCCGCATGGACTACAAAAAATACCAGCGATCCCCACACGTATTCACTTCCTCTTTCTTAGTTTCTTTCTGTCACTACTTCCATTATATTATGTGCGGCTGCTGCTGTTTTGTTGATGACGATGAAGCTGGCTTTACTTGTCTCTTCTCTTGACATTCCAATTTTCTTTCTATTGCACTATATATGCTCCAGAAGAGTAAGAAGTGCACAAAAGGAGAAAATAGATTTTGCGTGTCTGAATTTCCTATATGGACTTTCTCCCCCTTTCACTTCCTTTCCCTTACTCATTCAACAAAACAAATTGAAAAGTGTATGAAAGCCCTCTCCTTCCTCTTTTGCTTGTCTTTTTGATGATGGCATTCGGAGGGAGAACAATGTGCAGGAAAAAAGTGTATTTTAGCAGGTTATATGTGCGCGTCGCTGCCATTACTACTGATGTCGATGATACCGTTCTGGTTTTGGCATTTCTCGAGTGTGCGTTGGCAAATTCATTGAATATGTCGAATATGTCGTTATAAAGCAATACACACATACATGTAGGTTATATGTATTTTTTATTATTCGTACAACTGTCTAATGGAGTGTGGCCAAACGGAACAAAATATGTAATTTTGTTTGCGTTCTTGTACGTTGTAAGGTGCCTTATCATTTGTAATTTTATTGGTCACTTATGCGAGAAAGTGTAGACAGTTTTTTGGTTAGCTAAATGAAGTGAAATTTTTATAGCAATTGTCCTTCCGAGCTAAATCGTGACGGCGATGCCTTGGGAGAAATATCCATGTTAGCATGAATAAGTAATGAGAAACTTGGAGTAAAACTACCGCCCACCTAGATTGACAGACACAAAAAGCTGTGGATTTTGCAGGATGTAAATGTGTGCTTTCTGACAGCTTGTAAACAAGCCGTAACAAATTGTTGAAGGAGGTTGTTGTAAGCAAATAGTGCAAGGAAATTTGCGATAGGCAAATAGACAAGGAAATTGTTTTTAAATAAAAAACGCAAAAAATGTCTTAGAGTTCTACTGTATATTCAAAAGAATTTATCAAATTATAACGAGTTTTAGGACTTGAAATGTAATTGCGTTTAACGAACAAGACGTTACTCATTAGTTTATTACTGTCATCGCTGGTAAAAATTTGAAAGCACAATATGCCAGATTGAATGGCAGGATCAATTTATGGTTTCCCGCTGGCACTTTTAATTATTAATTTGACTGTAGGCCCGCTGTGATCGTAACAATCTGCTGCAATGATACGCATACAAACTTCCAAAGCTTGTGTATAGGCTTCAATCATATTTAAACCCATACAAAGTTTTTGAAGTAGTAAAGACTAGCCAAACAGTAAGTATACATACTATATAATATATAATATGTAGGTACGTATGTATGTACAAAAAACTCAAATAAATATGTTTGTTCGAACATTGTCAAACTATACGCAGCACTCTTTCGTTCACACGAAAATCTCAAATTCACATACCCATTGTATTTTTCTATTAAGTACATTAAATCGCTAAAATCATATCTTACTTTTATGGATTTTCGAAAGGTTGCCTTCACCAGACAATTGACTGCATAACAAAAATATTCAATGTTCTCGGGTTTCCTCTGTAATTTGCAATCTGACTCAAAGTAACAGCAGGATGCTCTTTTGTAAATTTGAATTGATGTGAGATTCATCAGTGGTAAGAGGGGATATAAAGTACATGTTTCGGAGAGTTTCTTGTGCCTGTGTCTTTTGTCACGCACTTTCTCGGTCAATTTGGATTTGCTTGTACCTGAGCACAAAATAAAATTTTTATAATGTTCATGGTGAATAGATATTAAAGCACATTCCAGTTGCCAGAAACCTCAAGTATATACATATACACATATGTGCATTAATTTAGCTAAAAGGGTTCCTAAAAGGTTAATACGTAGTAGGTACATTATATGAAAATAAAAAGTTACAATACGATTATGATGAACACTTAAATGTATTATATTCTTGTACCGTAAAACATNCAATTTGGATTTGCTTGTACCTGAGCACAAAATATTTTTTTGAATTGGGTGAATAGATATTAAAGCACATTCCAGTTGCCAGAAACCTCAAGTATATACATATACACATATGCATTAATTTAGCTAAAAGGGTTCCTAAAAGGTTAATACGTAGTAGGTACATTATATGAAAATAAAAAGTTACAATACGATTATGATGAACACTTAAATGTATTATATTCTCGTACCGTAAAACATCTAGCTTGATTTTAAAGAACAGGAAGGGTTCACACATTTGGAAAATCCTGATATGATTTTATATACGGCATAATATTTTAGTTACATACACACAACATACATATTATGTATATGTGCATGTATGTATTTAGTTTTAAATACTGAAGAAGTAATACTAGACTAAAATTAATACCAGGAGGAATACACTCGTTAGTTCTCCAATGACGCTTTTGTTACAACGATGAGACGATTTAATTGACAATTTGCATGCAACCTAAATGAAAATCAATGCACACGAATATGTCATGTCCTAGTTCTGAATAATAATATGTTTAAAAATGAGAAGTAGTAATATTGAAGTTGTTTCATAAATCGATTAAAAACTGTGGAAAATAAATTTGAATGTGGTTTATATTGGCATATTTTGTTTCATTCTTTTTTAACGCACACAGTTTATACCCTCATCAAAAAATAATATAATTCCAGTAGCCAGACCAAACCAGCAATCACCAGTCCAATTCCATTCAGAACAAACGTCGAGTACACATCCTTCCATGTCAATGGCCGTTTATTTTCTTCACTCTTCTCATGTAACCGACTATTTTTCACACTAGACCTCTCCTCGAGCTTCATTCTTTGAACGATTAAAGGAGCAACGTTTTTATAATAATTATTTTCCAAATTATAGTAACGCATCCAAACACCACAAGTAAATCCCCATTTCATGGCATCCATCAGGAAATGTAGTCTAGTCGCCCCCGCTGCAATTGAGACATATCTGATTTCCGACAAGACTTTATCTTTCGCTAGTTTGATTTTGTCGAAAACTGAATAGATGAGTTGAAGAGACTCTCTTCCTTTCATCCATAAATTCATCTTATCATCATACATTAATGCAGCTTTAAAATATTGCTGTCCCTCAGGTGAAACGGTCTCTTTCGAACTATCTGCCTCTTCCTCAGTAGCAAAATATTCCGCCGGAATCAGCTTCGTAAGTAATTCCCAATTGTCATTCGGAACTCCATTCAGTATGAAATTTTCCTTCAAATGAGTGTCTTTGATGGGTAGATGTTTTGAAGTACAGATCTTATAGTTTGTTGTCCTATTTAACTCCTGGAACACGTCCGGGGTCCAGGTATAATCTGGATATAATATTCCCAATAGAATCATTCCGGCATATGCCGATACAATAACTGTCCTAAACATTCCCGCTGTAAATTCAATTGCATTGTGGTATCTTCTTTGTAAAATGAAAGATATTGACTCAATTTCTTTAGATCCTGTCATGTAAATCATGTAGTCAATGTGAATCAGTTGCTGCGCTCCTTTCAAGACAAAAAATGCAACTATGATCGAGGCCCAAAGCGATTTTGGAAACGGTCGAAATATAAATGTCCAAGTCACTGGTTCTCGTTGTAACACAATAAACGTAATCATGGGTGACGCATAATACAAGGCTTTTGCTTCTGGTGGAAACGATGACATAATGTCGTCTCGAACAAAGTGAGCCCGATGATAAACCATATCAAATTTATTCCAATATCCTTCAAAAGAAACGTTATAGTAATCAAATGCATCACAAAATAGTCTATCGTAAGCATTAAAATCTGATGTTAATGACTTTAGTTTTATTAGCATTGTGTCATGCTTGCATTGATGACCCTTTCCGCTAACAATCCGAAAATAAAGCGGAAGAGTAAAATCAGAAATATCCTTGTGACGATTCATGTTTCTTTCAATTGAATAAGGAAGGTGACCTTCGTCGCCAAATTTGAAGAGAGCATATGCTTCGTGAGATTCATACATTGAAATTTCATCAATATTCCATCGGGAACGAAGAAATTCAAATTTGAATTCGGTCTCGTCGTAATAAGGATAATCATGATTATACGTTCTCGCCTTGTGGTGAAAATTTTCCCGTTGAATGGACGTTATTATCAACCGCTCGTATATAGCTTGCCATATTTCAACTTGCATTTTTGAAGTAATATGGACAAAGTCAAGACGAAATGAATGAGGCGAGTAGCGAGCAATTGATTTTACCTCAGTCAATTCCTTAACCATATTTCAACTTGCATTTTTGAAGTAATATGGACAAAGTCAAGACGAAATGAATGAGGCGAGTAGCGAGCAATTGATTTTACCTCACTCAATTCCTTATAATTAATAATTGATTGATAGGCTATATAAAAGTTAAATAAATAGTTTTGTATATACCTATGCATATACCTTATATTTCTATATTAAAATGTTAAGACTTGCTTACCCGGTAATGCGTGACACATTGATATAATTACGGAGGGATACTTGGGCGATGGATAAGGACCAGGAAAAATATACCATGTTTCTTGTATGCACTCATTTATATAGATTTCTGCCAAAAACTTTTTGTCATTCGTTAATAAACTTGTGGTCAGTGGCAAACATAGAAGTATAATAATTTGATTTATGCGCAAAAAATTACGTTTCCTTTTCATTTTAAGTTCCAACCTTCTTTTCCCAAAACATTTACACGTTTCCCCAGATTGGGTAACAAATATCTTCCGAGTGAAACTATGCTTAAAACGTACGTCACTGCAAACTGCACTTTAAAAACCTCGACAAAGAAATTCCACTTGTATGTATGTATTAATATTAATCATGAAATCTGTTGATTAAACAGCAATGGAATTCTGCTTGAATTGCACCTTATGTATTTACGTACTGAATAAATGAAAGAAAGGAAATGAAATAAACAAAATACTTAAGATGTATCAAAATGACATAAAAAGGTGTGTACTGATGACGTTTAAAGGGTGTGCATAGTGCATACTAACCTAAAGAAAAATACTTGGAACATGAAGTATGCGGAGACTGACATTGGTCGTGTAAACGAAGTGTCATCGTATGGAGCTTTTAGCTTTTCACTGGCTTTTCTTGCTGAACATTTATGGCAACTAGAAAGGGGCATATCCCCTCTTTTCTCAGAAACAGAGCACGGCTGTAAGAAAAATTGACGCCAGAATGATCAGCACGAGTATGAAAACCACTACAAGATGACATTTCCTATTTTTCTTCAATGTCAGTCTTTGCATAAGAAGCCCAATATGTTTTAATATAACTGTAGATTAATGTTTATACCACAAGTAATCCCCGTAAATATACTATTGTTGTAAAATGTGCTTTTGTTGATATTTTCAATACGTAAAATAAACTCAATCGATCAATCACAATCAACTAGCATCCCAATTCTGCTAGTCTATAAATTAATCAAGACGTATTTAAACAATCAACTAAATGAATGAAATGTAGTTTAGTAAGTGGATCAGTCAGTAGATACTGGGTTATTTCAATCATGACATAGACATGCTATAGTTATATAAAGTAATACGCTTAAGTTATTAGCTGTCAGAAAAACCATACCGTACCATTTAATTAAAACCATTTGTAATATAACCATAATATTATGAACATTGAGTTTATGCGTTCTATTTACTATTGTATTATTATTTTAGGGATGCTAAAATAAGAAGAATACAAAAGATTAAAGCAGCAAATGGAGTAACGTAGTTATGCATGTTTATTTAACTAATATACAATAGAGTAATGCGTAAACGAGTAATTCAAAGTCACAGTATCACTCTCAATTTCACTTAATATTTCATTTAATCAAAATAGTATAGCTACTCCTCATAATCGCACGATATTTCACTTGCAAATTGTTCAGAGTTAAAATATTTTGTTAAACAATTGAGATTAATATAAACTTTTTAAATCTGTAGAGAATATGAACATTTTGTATACATTTCAAACATGCATAAGAAAAAAGACAGCCCCAAAGCAAAATCTTTAATTAAAAAGAT
>JAHZMV010000532.1:0-30387 GCA_027743765.1 Coecobrya sp. COE2
CTAATTTGCAGGATTATACTTGTATGTGTTGGTGGTAAAAACCTTTGTTTCGGAGAACATCAAGTTACGGATATACGCTTGTATTGGTTGGGGTAAGTCAAGACGATTCGGTTTATTTCGCATTCACATTTTCACAATTGTTCACGCTAATTTTAATAAGAAATTCACCCGTCTAAGCAAGGCATGTCAAACAAAACGTAAAATATTCCCGATAAATTCCTTTATGATCAGGTTTACCTTTCCATTGCCATTCAGTTTCATTATATCATTTTCCCAAACTATCTTATTACTATTACTTACTTACAAGTTAGATAGTCAAACTTAGAATTATTCAGAATTCCAGATCATCCATGAACCACATATTTGCTTGTTCGGATTCCGGAATCTCTATCCAAACATAGCTTGTCATCGCTTTAGTGAGTACTGACTCTCTTCGATATTACATATCAACATTCCATAAAATAAACAGTATTACATCTATATCATATCGTTCAGATAAACTAAAGCATTTTTATACCTCAGTATACCTGTGGGTAACATTCAATGGGTATGGAAATCCGTAAAGAAGTATTTCTCTTCACTAAATAATATCCAAAGTTATTTTTCTATTCTTTTTTCGAATTTATATTCTTGACGTCAACAGAGGATGGTCTGCTAATTAAGCCTACTAATCTGTTTGATTTTGATTAAGCGATAGAAGATTAAAAGAGACAAAAACATACAATTAGTTTGCACATAAATATACCATCTAACGTATGTATCTGCAATATTTTATAGGGATCCCGTTTATTGTCGTCATTGCATGGTCCATTGCAAAATGGATAACTCAGTCCGATTCGACGGAGCTCCAGGTATTAATCCAAAAATCAAAGGTTTATAGGTAAAAGTTTATTTTATTCAATGAGCCGTATAAATTTTCAGTCTTGTTGTTTTGTTGTTTAGAGCACCGATCCTGAATTCACAGCATCGTCATCATGCCTCTGGCTACCAGTAAATGATTATGACTGGATTTACAAAACCCCGGTCATTCTTGTGTTGGCTGCAAATCTCATTTTCCTTCTTCAGATAATGTGGGTAAGAACTTTTGTGTATTTTTCATCTCAAGAGCAGTTGCAGAAAGTAGAAAGTTTAAACTTACGACATTTCCTACAGCAAATGTAAGTAGCAGTAAAAAGAATTGGCAATACCTTTCGATAAGCCACTCTTTGCTGCATCCTAATTTAAGAAAATTCTTGACCCCTCCAACCCATAATCCATCCCTGGTAAGTTGGAGAGGACTGAATTTTCGTCTTTCCTTGACAAAGCATCTCACTACTAAAAGTTTGAGAAAAATCAATGCAAAATGTTTAGAAAGTGAACAAGCAAATGGTAGCTTGACTTTATCTCTTATGTTGCTCGAGAAAAGTGCGCCGATTTGGCTCCAAACGAATTTGACAAAAGCATTCCTAACACATACAGCCCGAAAGAAAAATGGAGCCATAAATATTGGATAAGATCTTGGTCGAACAATGGCATATATTGTTATATGAAAAGATGTTTCTTTCTTGTTCTATAATGTGAAAATTGAAATATTGTACATTGTATAAATCATTTCACCTGGAAAACAAACAAAAAATACATTTTCCCAATAGTTTTTCGTTTGAAGTTACATACAAAGTTCACGCTTGCCAAACCTATTACATACTAGAGATATTAAGGTTCAAAGTAAAGTTGCTGGCTGTTGGAACCATACCATAACAGAAAGTTTAAAGCAAACAAAGAAAAAAAATCCATGAATATGAATATATTTGAACATAACTTACAACACGCGTGATTCTTGCAGCAAAACCATAGAAACAAATTGGTAAAACTACATAAACACGAAAAGGAATGGGATCGAATGTAGAAAAGTTGGAAACTTTTAATATTCAAGATTCTTGTTATATTTTGTTTTTAATGAACTCTTCAAATTGAATAAAGTTATGGGCTTTAAATAAGGCCCCTGTTCCCCGAGTCCAATGAGCATTTTAATGACGTGCGCTATTGACTACATACTTTTCTCATCTACGCACAACGTATATTTCTTTAACAACAGTTATTATTTGTATACTTCATTTTGTAGTTGCTTTGGTGTTATCATATTGGAAGAAACATCACTGCTAAGCTACCTAAACTCAAATCCGTGTGAATACATATAAGCGACATCTTGTATGAAAAATCTTCAATTTTATTCTATGTTGACAACTTTGATCCTTCAATTTATTTTGCTTCACGCTTCATTTCGTTAGAATTTACTCCAAGACAAAATCACAAAGTGAATACGATCTTCAATACTTTTATGCTGGTAAGAAGTAGTATGTAGTCTAAAATTGATATGTGATGATTGAACTAATAGGTGCTGATAACCAAACTAAGATCTGCCATGAATCCGGAAACACAGCAGTCAATAAAAGCAGCTAAAGCGCTGGTTGTTCTCATGCCACTCCTGGGTATCACCTACGTTCTCGTGTTATCCGGCTCCAGAGCTCCTGTTTATGAATACCTTCGAGCTCTCCTCATTTCTACACAGGTTGGTTGTTTGTACTGTATATTTTAATAGGATTATTTTCATCAAAGCCTTTATCATTAATAGCTGAAATGTTAATGAGATCTTTACTTATTTACGCATTACACTGTAAAACGGGGATGAAACATGTATTTAATTAAATATTTTGCTTGTAGCTCACTCTGCTCGAAAATAGAAAATTATTCAGTTTCTTTTAAATAAATTGTACTACTCTGTATTTGTATGCCTGCGGTAGTAGCATCTTCTTTTTTTAAACATGAATGACAAAAGTTTTTTCATGCATACAAAATACATTGAATATTTTTGCGGGGGAATGCAGACTAAATGTGGGCGAGTAATAATAAGAGTCTCTAAGCAATTTGAGTTCATTTTTGAATAATTCATTACGTAAGTTTATTTGATCTAATCCACTTCTACATTCTAAATGTACCATATTTGATTTTGTTCGTTTATGTAAAGGGTTTTCTTGTTGCGCTACTCTACTGCTTTCTCAATGGTGAGGTTAGGCAAGCTATTCGTCACCGGTGGAACCGACTCCGGATGATGGGACCTGCTTGCTGTGATTTTGATCGTCGTCGCCATCAACATATGCAGCACATGACTAGAGATTGGAGTCCTCGCTCCAGAACAGAAAGTATTCGGTTCGCCATATTCTTATAACTAAAAATATTTCTCTTAGACATAAAATGTAGAGCCTGCTTTGGATTGAAAAAGAATACAACTGTGAAAACAGATATTAGATATGCTAATGATGAATGATCTGATGATATGTAAGAAGATTAGAAGAAGTCATACTTTCCTCGTGGTTTGTCTTTTTTGTTTTTATGTAAGATGGGAAATCTTAGCCCGTGACAATAACAACGTGGAACGTGTATATACTTTACTTTTTGTTAGTTTCCATTTTCATAGGTATTAAGTAGATACCTATCTGTCTTTACGTTACATAGCGAAGTAAAACATATTATGAAGATTGTATAGATGCTTACAGCAACTGCTAAAAACTTTCTTGATTTAATGTGCCTTACTAACGGAATACGACTGATAAAAGCACGTTGTCACGAAAATATTCAGATATTCTGTCAACTTGGCACATATACATAATATTATTGTAAATCTGCACAAAATAACCATATTTAGTCTTACTATTTAGAGTTCGACAATTGAACGGAGAGACACAGGACATGACATGTCAACTCAGTTAATTAAATTACTCCATTACGAACAGTCTCCATCTTTTCGTTTTGATCTCTCCTTTATTGGTTTCTCTTTGAACGAAGTTGAAACATTTTATCTCTAAGTAATAGATGTACTCTTTCTGTTTCAAGCTTTCTTTCTTGCAATCGTACATATTTCATTAAACAGAACCGTGCAATGAATGTCGTGCTTTGTGATGGCATGACACGGATTCTTAATGTAACCCTTTTTGCTTATTTCACAACTGCCACCACCTGTTTCGCAGCCACCAGCACATGATTTATCCTCAATGAAAGTTTACTTTCTCTCAATCAACGTGAGAGTGCGTGTGCTAGAAGTAATTTTAGTAAATGAAGAAAGCATGCATGAGACTTTTATAGGGACGGAATTTGATTTCGTATTTTTCCTGTTGACAATGTTGGAATAAATGAATGGCATATTGTAGGACTTGGAGAATGCCATGAATTAGTGGGATGTGGTACGACTGCAGGAACGAGCACAGCGTTTCAATGTAACTCATCTTCTTGCCATTTTGTTTCATTTTGACAGGGATGGAAATATAGATAAGAAATGAAATGTACAAGAAAATAAATTTAACAAGACTTTCTACTATTGGCAAGATGATTTTAGGTACACAGGGCCAGGGTCAAAATTAAATTAGGTTTCGGCGTTGTCTTGTGTGTTGCTATGCAGAATAAGAGATGATAACGAAGTATAGTCTAGTCTTCGAAAGGATATGCTCGGGGAAATATGAGACTGACACTCGTACACGCAGACATTCGCATAATAATTATTTTTGCAAACAAAAATAGTAGTTTTTTGTCTGTGTAAATACTGTGTACTACTGTAGTATATGGGGGAAAACAAAGAAGGTAAAAATAGTATTCTTAGGAGTATGTATGCATATGCAAAGCTTAATTCAAAACATTTAAATGAGAGCAGAGAATGAATGAATTTTCTTTTGTTATAAATACAGGTGGTTGCATGCTACAGGGATCTGTGTAGTTTTCAATTCCCCAAGCAGCCTACGGCTATTCATATAAATAATCATATAACAATAATATATCGTTCACAAATTAACATTTTTGTTGCTTTGTCAGGTTTCCTATTCATTATCTTTGTATGTATTCATCACACAGCAAAAGTAATAGATATTTACACCGGAAAAGTACCCAACCTGGGAAAGTAATTAAGGATTGTTTAGAGTATGTTTTAGATAAGTATATAGAGTATAGATATAACTACATTTGTTAAAGAGAGAAGCATCTGAGAAAGTAGCAAACGTTTGTGTGGTTAAATGAAGTTACAATGGAACTACTTTTAATAGCTGTAGTCCATTATTCTTAAAGGAAATCCTTCATTTATGTACATAAGTATGGAGGCGTATGAAACAAATGGAAGTTAATTGACTGAATAACTGATGAAGGGGAAAGGTTTCATTTATTTTGGGCAATATTTGGAAGGTCAAATGTTATTTTTACTAAGTTTTGCATGTTACCAATTCTTTTAGTATTGAACGTCAATATACCTAACAATCTTGATCAGTAACACGATTTCTTGTTGGTTGTTGACAGGTACACATGTGGCACTCAGCACAATTACGGAAAAAGGGAATCAACTATTAGCGAGGCAACCACCGTGACGACGATCAACAGTGGGATTAGTAGTGCCGGAAGTGGTGGTGGTGGATATGGCAACAGTTTCTTCAACAGAACAACAATTTCACCGTCGCCTAGACGAGGAATCGGACAAGCTCGACCACCGCCATCTCCACTCCAATTCTATCAGTCTCATCAGCAACAAGTTTCCATCGGATCAATTGGAGGAGGAGGACGAGGAGGTATGATGGTCATTCTAAATGAGCAGAAAACTCCTCAAAATAACGATACAGAGTATTTTCCCCATTCACTGGATAACAAATGCAACGCCAATGGCAACGGACTCGGGACCACATTTGCTATTGCTTCTACTGTTAGTGAAGAAGGAACTGAAGAAAATCATGAGAAATACTAAAGGAGATTTGCAATGAAAATAATATGCGCATTACAAATTAATACAAACTGTATATTATTATGATTCATTTTTGCGCTGTCTATGGACGAATGAATATTTGAATTGTTGTTCAGAAGCATGGTTGGATAGTTGGATCCACCTTATGATCTCATTCTACTTACTTTACATATTTTCTTCATACTTTTTCTTATTCACTCAAGTGTAATGGAAAGGCAATCAACACACATAAATAATTAAAGTTTATGTTAATTATTAGAAAGGTTAAATCGGTATGTATACATATTATATACATGGCATTCAAGTTAGAAAGCAAACAACCATATAAAGCGGTGACACTAATGATATTCTGGTCTTGGAGATCCCAAGCTGGAACATGGAACAGTTTGACCTTCGGAGTAATTCATTTCATGAGGTATGTTTATTTCATGTGGGGTTTCAATCATTATTGTTTTCCATGATTATTTAACTTTGTTTAATTAAAGAACCAGTGAAATGGTATCAGTATATCATTAACATGTATCAGGGCGCAATCAATCAGTTCTCAAACTTGAGAGTACATTATTATTATGTAGTTCTACATAATATTTCACTTTTTGTTTGACTAAATATCAACATCATTATTTCCGTACCGTGTCCACTTTTTATACCTTTAAAAAGCGCAAACTGACTTACCATTAGACTGTTTGCTTTCTAACATGGTTTTGTTGTGTTATCTTTGGTATACATCATGCACTTGACATTTTTGCTGTCAATTTAAATGTTCAAAATAATTTGCAAAACCTAAAAAATATAGTCGTGCTTCAACATGAAATATGCTTGCATATATGTATTGTTTATATATTTAGATATGTAGCTATGCATACATATGTATATGTGTGCATATATATTTAGATATGTAGATCTAGATAAGCAATGTTACGATGTTAGTAAATGTGATATATCTTGTATACAATCACCATTAAATGTCGATGGTGATTAACATGATTAAATAATTATACAGTCCAAAATGTATATATGATGATAATTATCAAGTGTAAGTTTTTCAAAAGAGTAAAGGATAGGTATAAGCTAACTGGTCCAGCCCATTTACGAGTGGTGTATACATTTTTTGAAGTTAGAGTAAGTAAGTCATTCCTAAAAGTAAAATCGCGTTACTGAACCTCAATATATTAGTATATCGATTTTATACATATGCATTATAAGTTTCTCCAAACTTTCACTTGTATGTATGTAAATGAAACTTGTATTTATGTAATTGGGTGAATTACCCGGTATCAGCAAAAAAAACAATGCAGTGGATATTGAATAAATGATAATTCAATTGTATGATTAGTTAAGACTATAGGAAAACCGCTAATAGATTACTATACGGAAACGGAAGTACTTCAAAAGGAAACAAGTTTTCAAAATGTCTGTGTTCTACCTGCTTCTTGTTATATCATATATGTACCATGTAAATCTTCCATCAAATACAGATTATAGATTGGTTCCCGCAGAATTGATATGATGCATATCCTTAATTTGTTTGTTCTTTCAAGGTAACCTGAAAATGTAGACTGGGGAATATGTGTCAAACGGATGGATATATACTAGCAGCTAATTACGTTTCTTCATGAAATCAAAATCATAATTTTGAACCAATATCTGCTGCTTGTGTATGTAATTAGAATTGTTGCACCGTTGAAACAAATTAGTCTTTATTCTTGCTCCGTTTATATATGTACCTTCAAAAATTAAATTGTATTTATTCTTGCGAAAATCCAGTTAGAAAGTACGGACTACGGACATATATTATGTATATATCTATTTGCAATACACAGTAATTGATAATGGAGAATGGATACATTGTGAATGTACAAAATATTGTGTGAAGCAAAGAATACTAGCACATCACTAGTACTACATCAATATTCAATTGACATGAAATAAAATGTTGTGTTGTAATTATATAACCCACTTCGTAGCAGTGTGTGTAAATAGCTAGTGTGCTATTTATGGAATTCCAAATTTTGGTTCGTTATTATAGCTTTAAAAATTGGTAATATAATTTATGCAATTTCTCTCAAACATTTGAGAAAACTGGCACATTTATTATAAAGATGAATATAGAATTAATGAATCGAAATTACATTTGAATAAATGTATATACCTATGTAGGTAAGTACAGCTTACAGCTTGGATTAAAATGTATGTACTAAATTAGTACTACTAATGTTTAATGTACTCGTTGTTTTGAACGTCGATACCTGTTCGTCTCCGTCTCATCATATTTGTATGAAACTTATTGTCACGTTAAACATATTTTATGTACCTATATGTAAATGTAAATTGTAAGATTGTATAGGTACATGTATCCAAATAATTGTATTGTAGAGTCACAAAACAAAGAAAGTATGTAGTACTGGATAATTATATTACCGAGAAGTAGGGAAGAATATGCCCTACTGTATTTGCAAATGCGATTCAAAAATTGACTATTGATTGCCAGGAGAAAGCAGTGCAGTAGAAGGATTTGAAAACATATTTGTAGTTCAACAAATGATAATTAGTATTTAACATGAATTGCATTAATCGAAACTATAATCCAAAATTAAGTAAAATACTTATTTTGAAAATAAGAAGTGATTGATTCACTCACGATAGCCTTTTGCAGCACAATAACACATTTTAAAACATACTTGAAAGAAAACCAGTTATGTATATGACTACTATGTGTATAAAAGATCTTTGGTAATTTTAAACACTAACTAAATTCATAGTATTCATTAGTGCAATGTATCACCTGGGTCTGCATCAAAAGTCATTTTATAAAAAGCATATTTAGAAATAAATTACGCATTGATATTTTAGTACATGTCAAATTGTCAACTGAGCAGTGAGTATTGCCAATTAAAAACTAGTTGTCACGGTATAGTTCAACTCAAAGGTGCTTATACAGACATGCATGCATTGTAAGTATGCAAGATATAAATATTATAGCTTGTAATGTTCTCGGTGCAAACTTGCAAACCATAATTATCATGACTTTACCAACAGAATACAATGAATGCTGTTATTAGATGATTTATTTTCACCCACAGCGCTGTACAGCGTTGGAATTTGCATCCATATACAGGCTGTGATAAATGTGATAATATAGATATTTGTACTTTCCGAACCCGTCCTTTTAAAAATGATTGAATTCTTTCGTTAGTGAGCCGTGGTCTTTAAACAACGGAATCAAAAAATTAATACACACACATCTTTAACAAAACACAAGTGCATACTCAAAAATGGAAGGTCAAATTAAGTGTCATGTGTTGTGGTGGGTGTTATTGACTGACAACGGTCCATTATCAATAATCGTGCTATCACATCATGGCGTTTTGCGTTTCATGCCGTTGATGATAAGAGAAGCTAATCAAAGTTTTATTCGCATGTATGAAATACCTAAATATATAGTGTCAAAGCAAAATAACAACTGGAATGATACGGATTGACAACAGATAAAAGAAAGAGTCCGGCGGAGCTCACACATAACTGTATTCTGAAGTATCACAGACAAATTATTGTGTATGCTACATAGTCCAACTTTGTTCTGTTTAATAGTAAACTTGTAAAAAATTAATTAAAATGATTAACTTTCTTCATAAATTTTGGATTTTGAAGGTACTCCTACTGATCTGTGTATTGTCAACGAAGGTACTCCCGATATCAGATAATCTAGTTTACTTTTTACATGTGTATTCGTATGCATAATATTGCCACTCCATTTGCATTGTTTCATCCAACTGATTCCTGCTCTTTATAAATTCAATAACCTAATTCCGTTCTTCTTTAATTCTTTAATGTTTAGACTGTTGCTGATGAAAAGGCTGCCAATGCCACAAGCAGTATAATGTACTTTGGTTTCTTCTTTAACGAAACAACAGCATCATCTTTGAAAAACATCACCGACAGTTATTTCAACGCTTTATCAACAAATCTGACTGAATTCTCAAACTTTTTGCGAACCATTTCTTTAGCCGCTAATGTCACTGATCCAACGAAATTGTATACGAAACCGGTAGATCCGAATTCCCAGCAGTATGATCCATTTTATCACGTCACCGCAAAATACTGCGGTGACGATCAAAAGGCGTGTACTGAATACGAAAAAAAGAATGCAAACTTTATAGACAAAAACTTTGAAATGCACTTGGTAGGATATGTCCTGACATCCAGAACATTTGGAATTCGTGTTGATTTGACCACTGAGCAGAAAAATTTATTTGATGCAGATTCAAAAAGTAGCCTTTCTTCTGGTGACGCCAATTCCCGCATATCATTCTTAGTCCAGTCATCGCTACCTGATATTAGGTTGGAAGAGCAGCCATTTCCACCTTCCTTGCCAGTAACATCAACCAAAGCTCATGTTACACTTGGATGTGCGCCAGGAGTCAAGGCAGTAGAGACAGGGCCGGATGCCCTTGAAGCTATTAAATATGAAAGCAATAGCAGTGCTATTAGGGAAAGCTGGGATACTATAATGGATCCAATGGATGAAGCTGGTAATAATATGACTGTCACGTTATACAAACCAACGACTTCCGCGATTCCCAGGGATTACGCATTCATTATTTATCCTCGTGTTAAAGTTATTGCAACTGCCACACTAAAACGCTATTTTCACAAGCCGACATCATCAGTTGGAAACGGTTTAAATGGGATACATAATTTGTGGCTACTTTCGATAAGCATTTTGCCTGTATTTTTTCAATACTTTCACAAGTGAATGTATAATGCATAACCAGTGACCAATATACATTAATTAAATAATATAAATATATAATGTAAACAAATTAATAGTAAAAGCTTAACTAATTTCAACAAAATTAAAAGTGTATAAAACATCTACATAAATACAAGCATTTCAATTCCTACTTGTTGTGAGTTAAGTATTATATATTCAATTCACAAAATGCACAGCTCTACTGCTAATTAGGATGTGGTCATGATCATAATCATATATAAATCTGAACAACATGAATCAATGCATGTCCATTTCGAAGCAATAACATAACGATCGTTTTGAAAATGTATATTTAACTAAAACGCAAGTGTTATGTATACCACTGCGCGGTTGCTGGTTGGGGAAGTTAGATCATGTGCGGGGAAAGTAAGCGTCAATGTCACAACATTTCTAAACGTGAGCTGACTAAACTTTTTGCTTTCTTGAGATACCATGCTATACATTCGAGTTAAATTAATCCATCCCCTTGGTGAAATCGAGATTTAATTAAGTGCTACCGACTATCTGCAATCATCTCGGATGACTTGATTGTAGTTGAAATTAAATACTGCAACTGTAAATACTGTGCTTATTCACCCATGCGTATATGTACTCGTTTCTTTCAATGAGTAATAGTGGGTGATGCCCTCTTATAATAATTAAATAATTACATTTTTATACGCACATATGAAGTTTATTGAACGATATTTTTCAAAAATAGATAGAATTAGAATAGACAATAATTCTAGAACTGAAATAAAATTGGAAACACATATATCTATGCATTACATTAAATTACATCATACATTACATTATAATTTAACACTATTAATTAATGTAATATTAGCCTTACACCATAAGGTTCTTCTTTCCTAGGGGAAGGATTACTTCTGCATTAATGTTTAACCATGTTATCGTAAAACAAGTTGTATGAGAATGTTCATGGAAAAGTGTGGATTCATACTGTAAATACGTTATTCATAACCTTCAATAAACCATGAAGAAATGAAAGTGGCTAAATGCATATACTAGTACTGCTTGCATTAACTTTACAGCTTAAAATATCCATCAATTAATATGTTTTCATTAATTAATAAGATTTTTAATTTAAAAACTTCTGGTCTCTCGAGGAGCTAAGATTTATTATTACTTATAAAAGCAATTTTTTCTCGCCATCAGATAAAATATTTAACTGCCGTTATTATGTAATCTATTGATTCCAATGCACTGAGATAAAGTTTAAAAGTTGGGTGGGGTAATAAAATAAGTACTTATTTGATAGTATCATAAAAATATTATCTGACTTCGCCTTTACAATAAAATGTTTACGAAATTACATATAATCTCATTGCCATCAGGATTCAGTTTTATAAAGAATATTGTATGTGGAATGTATAATGAGGTCGATTGGATATAATTTCCTGTTTTTATAACTTGGATGTAACTTGATAATTTAAACCATTAACCATTACTTTAAAAATAACCAATCATTACCATTGGCGAATATTATTTGTTTTGTGCCCATAATATTTTTCATAATTATACAATTTAAAGTAACCTTTGATCAATACTGAAAATTCAGATTCAGGCTGGCTAATATTAAGCTACGGTGGAGAATAAATTTCGGTTAAAATTTCAACATCAGCAACAAATTAACAATAGATTAATAATATTCCAGGCCTGCTTTCTGAAACTTCGAAGGAAGATATACATATAGGGTTTACATAAGATGCTTGTTAGATAAATGCTTACATATACTTTAAATACATATTATGAGCATGGATATTCATTAGATGAACCATAGAACTGATAACTAGCAGACTAGCATGTAGGTAACTATTGTTCATGTAACCGTGCGGTTAATTAATCACAACAGAAAGGTCGTGTTAGTTTCTATTAATACATACCTGTAATATACTTTAGGAATATCGGAGATAGCACCATTTAACTATATTCAACTTGTACAGAACGATACAGGTACAATAAATTAAAAGTTACTTGGATTGCATAACATGTTGTTTAACATACATATAAGCAGACGCTTTTCTTCGTATAATTGGCTTATGATGTATTACAATTACATAATTACAAGTTTACTTTGAATTTTAGTTTTACTTAACATTTATTAGCTACCATGTGGAATATGAGCACTAACAATTCGAGCAACTACGACAGTAATGCAATGACCACAGAAATTATCTAACATCTATATGTCAGTAGTCAATGGACGAAAAGCTCTGACACACAAAAGCTTTCAGCCAACGCTGAGGAAAGAAATCAAGGTAAATGACAGCACTGTCTGCGTTGAGTAGCAAGGATACTGAAAGTTGGTTACTTCTATCTCAACTCTCAACACAGTTTCCTGATTGCTTTCACTCACCTTCATTCCTAATTTCTGCTTTCACTCTATATATAATACACTATTATATGCCTGGTGGACATATATTAAATCGCATACATACATAATACGACGATCGGTGATCTAATTTAATAGCATTTTTACTTCGTTCAATTTCACGACATACCATTACCTTCAACAAACTATAATTGCATTAAAAGTAATTAATATACGTATACATATATGCCATGCATTTTATAATATTAAATATGGATGCACGTGGCTGTATTTATATGATGCAAGATACGTATTGCTAGTTTTAAACAATGTTATGTGGGTGTATTTTCTTGTTTTCTCTGTAGTGTACCTAAAATTTATCTTTTCAAAATCTATACAGTTCCCTGTTTCGCCCATTTTAGTGTTTCTTGTTTTACTCTTTGGTTATTACATTAGTCGTGTATAAAAAATTGCTTTAAAACTTATTGATTATGCATATANCCATGCATTTTATAATATTAAATATGGATGCACGTGGCTGTATTTATATGATGCAAGATACGTATTGCTAGTTTTAAACAATGTTATGTGGGTGTATTTTCTTGTTTTCTCTGTAGTGTACCTAAAATTTATCTTTTCAAAATCTATACAGTTCCCTGTTTCGCCCATTTTAGTGTTTCTTGTTTTACTCTTTGGTTATTACATTAGTCGTGTATAAAAAATTGCTTTAAAACTTATTGATTATGCATATAACAATTTAAAGCCTTGCACAGAATACAAAAGTTGTCAAAATAATTGCTTGTCACAAATGAATAAATTGTTTCATGAAATGTTATAGTGGTAATCAACAATTTATAAGTCAGAGTCATATTTACAGTAAAAATATGACAAAAATGTTTAGACCATGTCACTTTCCTCGGTGAATGTTGTTGTTGGTCTCAACGGTGTCGTTGAGATTCTTCTCCCTGTCATTGTTGTGATAAGTGGGGTGCTCCCATTTCCAGCTGCCGTGTTGGCAGCGTTGACACCATGTCCACTGCCGTTATTAAAACTAGCACCGACAGCGGTCATCGTTGTTGCTTCACTCGCAGAAGACTCTCTTTTCCTGAAATGTTGGCTTTGAGTTGGCGTGTACAACCTGTCATGACATGAAATTACAACAATGTTATGAATAGAAATTACAACAACATTAATTTAAATTCCAACAGGAAATAAATTAAAATGACAAAAATGGGAGGGCAAACGTAATGAACATTTCATTATATGCGTTTATTTACCGAATGCTCTCTGTCCTACTTCGCGGTGACCAGTCTCTCAAATTGTGCATGCTTTGTTGATTAGATGAATAGGAACAGCAAAAACAACATTTCAGGTCACCAAAACTCTCCATTCTGTTCCACCGATGACGGATAGCCATTCGCACCTCATTATTGAGGAAACAGTAGAGAAGAGCGACGAGAAAACCCTGAAAAATTAATGAATGCAGCGTTTAAAAAATTGGCCAAAAAGGCTATCATGAATTTTTTATTGTGTGATTTATGGATTTATTTCATAGGACATGCCTGTGTGGACAAGAAAAAAGCTCGGGTGTGCTCAAACAATGGCCATTTCTTGGGTCCGATCAGCACGAGAACGTATGTTATGCCCAGAAGCGGCATAAGGACGACTAAAGCTTTGGCAGCCTTTCGACTTTGCTGAGTTTCCTGACTTGTTGCCGACCGGAGTTTTGTGATGAGGACCCACATGATCCGTAGGAGAAATACGAGATTTGCTGCTAGGACCAGGAGAGCGGATGCATTGTAAATCCAGTCGTACAGATTTGAATGGAGCCATGGACAAACGACAGAGTTGAATTCGACGTCTTCTGCCATCTACGTTATTTAACACACAGTATAAATATTTAAACACTGCTACAAAATTAATAACTGTGAATATGTTTAGAAAAGCGAAATACCTGAATCATCATTTTCCTTATGGGGCCATGCTCTGTTTCCTCCACACTCGCAGTTGTCCATTTTGTTACTGACCAAAGACTGACAATTAGAAATGGTAAACCTGAAACGATAAAAATTAAGACACGAAAAATACATTATATTAGCCAACCAGAAGTTATACATGTGTATTTACACTTCTTCTTGTTTATTTTTTTCAAAATGTATCACAATACCCCATCCTATCAAGCAATATGTCCGCAGTCGAATACTTTCCGTCATAAAAGTTTGAACGACCAATACGTACAAATAGAGACCTGAAATTAGAGAAAACAATAAAAGTGCATTGCATTTTAATAGCCATTATATTTGGCATTTTACTAGTTCTAAAAAGCTGGTCTAGTTATCGTGAAAGCTTTATTTCCTACAGCGACTTTATCAAGTTCTAATAAAATTGGAAGCAGCAACATTCTCCATTATTGATTTTCGGCTAGTTTGTAATTTATTTTTAATATGTAATACATCTAGTTATCGTGAAAGCTTTATTTCCTACAGCGACTTTATCAAGTTCTAATAAAATTGGAAGCAGCAACATTCTCCATTATTGATTTTCGGCTAGTTTGTAATTTATTTTTAATTTGCAATACCTATAAACGTAGTACTCTTACTGCAAATGTATTAAAAATTAAGATCAGACTGATTACAGATTGCTAAGTATGCCATAAGCTTACTTCACACATTCCCATAGCAATGTACATTTTAAAATGATATGTACATGCATACTTACATAAAAAGTGAGTAAGTCACATATTGAGAATCATTCAAACAAATAGATATAGGTACTTATGCAATAGAATAAAAACTAAACCATGAATAATTGGTTCCCAACAGCGGGTTAGTTACTTTAAGTTTGTACATCTTAAAAACAAACAAAACTTTAGCAATGAATGAAAAAGTAGTGATGAGTGAGGTGATAGCAACTGTTCGTTTCACATTTAAGTAGCTAGCAATAAAATTCAAGATAGATCATTATTAGCGATGGCAGCATTGGCTGGGATAGAACACAGTAAACTGAGAAAAGTCAATTATTATTGAAAAACATCATCTACGACGAAAGCGTAGCGTACACGCAAGCTAAACATTTGAGATGACATCGAAGTGAAAGACAAACGAAAAGGTCAGGGAATGACAGTGACAACATCTATCTCCACAATCGCTTTGAGCCCATAGTCACTCACTCAGTAACATTTCCTTGCTTCCATCGAGAAAGCAATTGAAAATGTTCATCTTGCATGAAATGAATTTCTTTCTCTTCGAGTCTTTATTCCAATTTCTTTTGTATCTGTGTATTGCTATTGCTGCAACAACAGTAATGAAATAGCTTTCACAGCATCTCAATTCAATAAAAAAATACGGCGCTTCTTCAACTACGACTGCTGCGGTAATCTAATGGTGCAAATTAGTAAACAAACGGAGTTTTAGCAGCAAAGAAGACAGCTGCTCAAGCAACTGGCGTCCACTCGCATTCAAAAACACACTCACATTAGTTCCACTTCAATTCCAAGAGGAGATGAAGATGTATATTATGTGTATATACATAGTATCATCTTCCTTTATGGAAAGCCATTAAACACTCCATTTCGGGGTTTTTTCAGGAAAAAATCACACAGATGAGAAAACGTAATGGTAGTTAATTGGTAGAGGTAAAAGGCGACAATTAACCTCCGAGCGGAAGAGGAACACATAAAGCTACAAAATAGAATTACTTGTTGAGAGAAGAAAGCTAAAGGAAACAAGGTGGAAAATCTCATGGGGAACTGTGAGACGACGAGAAAATGGTCATTCCATCTCGTATATAGTTATGTACCTATTCCATCAGCCGCACGGCTCATATAATGGAACCACAGCATTTTCAAGTCGCAGTGGTACAACATTATTACATTATGTTTTCTTCAAGTTTTCAAGAGACTGTTCAAGTGTCCTTTGTAATGTCAACGCGTGCTTGTTACTCCTCTCTCCTCACTCACATACATACTTCTGTTGCTATTTACTCGGAGAAGAGTATATGTTTGAGCATTTATGTAGGCACTTTTATTCCTTTTTTTTTAGATTATTTGGCACAGTTCATACTTCACACTTTACTTGCAGAGTGAAAGCTCGGCCGACTCATGTAAACTAAACTTGGGATGTTCTTTCAAGTGGATGGGAAAAAGGAAGGTGTCATTGTATAGAAAATGGCTATTGGAGTGGAAAATGATCCACTTAAAGAGTGCGTGTGAGATTAGAACTTTATCCGTATTAACTGTAAAACTTCACTTTGGTTTGGTAATGTAGGATTAGATAAGCATGTTATAAAATTAAGAAAATAAAATCGAAACTGACACCTTGTGACACAAAGGAAACGCCGGTGGTGACGAACATGCTGAAAAGTATTACTATTTTGTCCATGCTTCACATGTCATGTAAATATAATACAGTCTCAAGGTCTCGTATTATTTTTTAAAATCCGTATTCCCTTGGAACTGTTTTCGCCTATACTGGTGTGCTCAAATGGCATGGTCGATGTCATATCATAAACAGAAAAAAAGATATGAATCGGAACAGATTTAAAACTTTGGGAACTGACGTGAAGGAAATATCATGCAGGTATGTGGTATTAAGCTTCCATGTTCTGTACTTTTTTTCCGCAGAAGAGACGAAAGTTTGAAAGCAAGGAAAGTTGGACAAGAGGGGGAAATGGAATTATTATTATTATCGAAGAGGAATGTTTAATACATTTCAAGGAATATTCTCGGTGACTTGTTTACTGGGAGGTACATGTGGGCAAAAGGAACTTAAAAAGTGAAAGTTAGAGCAAAATAACAAGTCAAGCTGAATAAGCCTCTTTTTCCTCGTGTACATTTGCTTCTCACTCGCCACGTATAGGTCTCAAACATGTCATGGCTCAAATTGTTCATACATTTATTACCATGTATGCCGCATTATCATTGAATGGTTTGTTCCAGATTCCACGAAATTAAATAAATCATTTTTACATTTCTATACACTTCATGTATCAAAGAAAACAATATATTCTAGTATTTAAAAAGACTTTACTTGTTCTGAACTGACAACAGCTAAACCTTTTCCCCCAGAAAAATGCACGAACTATGTAATAGGTTTACTCGGAGATTTTGTTCGCCCAGAAACCCGCTTTTAATCTCTCTAGTGAACAGCTAACAACAAGACATGATAGGGTTGGTAACATCAGCACTGTAAGATTTGCAATTCTTATGAAGCGGGTATGTTTAATAATAATTTCTTTATCCGGGGTATAAGAACTGAACAACAATAATAACCACTTGTTTCTTATTGCTTTTGGTGATCTGCTGTATTAAAACTTGGCTTAGATGAGATAAAAGTGTAAGAACGGTCGTAACCTCATCAGACGAAAGGTTCTTTTGGATACTATTTTAATAATCTCATAACTTTTATAAACATCAGGGTAACTTGCAAGGGCTAACTTTAAGTACTGCTTTCGATTAAATTGTCTTTCTCGGTTGCATCATTTTTTGGCAAACCACCATCAAACGGTTCTATATTCAATAATGTAATGCTAGCCACCCACCAGGATGTTCTGCTTGAAATATTCACACATTAAACCTAACTCTCTGCCCACTTGTTTAGGATTGTTCTCAATAGGCTATCATTATCAAAAGGATTAAAGATTGTTATACCATTTTGGATATTGTAGAGTGAACTTTAAGACAAAAGTTCGTTATCCGCAAAATGTTTGATCATTATCATACATGTGTCTTACACTACAATGTTATTATCTCCACGACAAATATTTTCCAATATCATAGCACGCTTCTGTACAATGTTTTCTGTTCTCAATTCCAAGCATTGCACCACCACAGAAACAACTTTACTTCCTAGAATCCATCCTTACTCCAATAAAAGTTTTATAATGAGTGACACTGGATTAAACTTTAGTCATTCACATGCTTAATTACACATATTTTTCATTTTTTGTTGAATTGGTTGCTATATATGCGATTAATAGTGCCACGAAATAACCTTCTCATTGTAACAACCTGGTGAAAACATACATGAGGACAAAAACATTTACAAGCTTCTTCTTAAGCTCCCAATGATACACAATCCTTTAGTTCGACTGCGTGTGCAGCCTTGCCCACTATTTTTATATGTTCTTGTGGTTTCTTTTCAATTTATCTTTGACTACACCACCATACCACATACCACCGCTACACCTACGATAATGCGCTTAAAAGCTCCAATTTTCTCCTTGGCACTTTCTCCACTTCTCATTTTCCATTTCGATGATACAAACAGCCCATAGAGTAAGGTATGTACACTATTTTATTCACCTCCAAAAAAGTTGTTCCATTTTTTGAGCACCTTCAATTGTAAGATTTTCTAAGTAGGTATGTTCGTGTATCTGAGAGAGTGAGAGTGAGTCAAGCAAAATGTAATTGATACAAAAGTACATCTGTTGTCGTCTGTGTTCTAACTCTGCAACAACAACTGCCGCAACTACTCAAGTAAAGTAATAAGTAAAAAAGCTTTTCAAAGCGGCATGCACGGTGTAGTCACTGAACATAGAAGAAAACCATTCTGTGTGGTTTGTATGATGTGACAACTGCTAACATAGCATATTTATTATGAGTTTTTTCTATTTTGTTAAAAAATGGCCACTAAATTCTACGCTAGTTTCATGTATCTTGTTAATACCACCAAAGCCCTTTTCATATTTACCCTAAAAAGTAAGGTGTGGAAGAAAAATCCGTAAAAATTCCCTGTTCTCATTATTTACGTCTCGTGCCTTGTTCCTGACTTTAGCCAAAATCACTCGACATATGTTTTAGTAACTATATCAAGTACAGGCTTGGCCTACATGGCCTAAATATTAGACCCATAATATGTACATATTATATTGGCATGCATGACTTGGTATTTGCCCAAGATTTATCTATTCTCTCGACATTTATGGTAAAGTAACTAAATTAGCTTCTTCGTCTAGTGTAGTTGGAAAGGGCTTCCAGTTTTAAGCATTAACTATAAGTAAATACCATATTTGCGAGCAAGACAATTATGTTAATAAAATTAATGGCCATGTTGTATAAAATGTCGTGATGAAATATTCTAGGAAAATACAAAGTAGTAGTTACAGTTTTGGCTTACGAAGCACGATACCCTACTGCAATACTATTTAGCTGTTCTATCGGTACTCACTTAAAAGACTGTTCTACTTCCATGTAGGTGAATCTACAGGCTTACCTTCGACAAACATCCAAAAGAAATTGGTCAGGTGAAAATAGTGAAGGAGGATGAAAGTGAAACAGGTGGCTTTGGTCGTGTGCTGTGCAGTCTTCCCCTGCGGGGAAATGTAAAAAAAAAATTAGCGAAATGCTTTGACATTTTATGCTGTCCAGTAAAATACCAATGTGTGTTATATATCGGTTATTTCCAATGTAGTGTCTCATATTTCCCCATTCTGGTGTATGGGTCCGTTAGGATCGGTCAATTTCTTGAAGTACTGCATCGAACATAATCATTTCCGGTCATTTGAAAGATCGCATGTAGTCGTTGGAGAACCATAGCCAATACTTACTGTTAGTTAAATGTCTTATATATACTTTTCCACATCTTCCCATTCCATTGAAAATCCACAAAAATTAAATTGGACTTTAACCAATTTTTCTCTTTGTCAAAATGCTTTTCCCGGTATACCCAACCTTGAAGGTATTTTCCGAAATTTCTTTCGTGGCGTGTGTCTTTGCAGAGATCATAAATCCATTTCTTTCTTACCGCACATCATCATCATCACCTTCCCCCCATCGCATTTACCGTCACATTTCTGCAATCGACAGCGAAGCGATAGCGTTGGATTAGAGTAGAGGCCGAGTTCAATACGTACAGCTTTTTTGAGTGTTCGATAGCATTTTCTCAGGGATTTGGTGTTTGTTTGTATTTTGACTCAGGGAGAGAAAGAATGTACGGAAATAAAATGTATCTCAAACATTTTCAGACCTACCTGAGCCGTTGATATCACACTGAGGACCCATAAAGCATCTGCCAACACGTACGTTATCATCAGGTGTGAATGGATTGTGTTCCTCAAGCATCGAAGTTCCCTGTGGGCACAAAACCGCCAGATGCAATAAAACAAACTTTGTGTAACGTAGACTGTTCTCTACTTTGTAGACTAGCCCACCACCACTGATCATCAGAACAAACATGCATCTGGGGCATTCAATCCAATGAAAACGCTCAACACATAAAAATAAAGTAGCCATCTATCTGGAGAACGCTAAAAATAAAATAATAATAATACAAACCGATTCTGCAAAAGTGAAAGCTTCCGGTGTTAGCATTCACAATTTGTGAATCACAAATTACAACATCAACTTTACAAACAGAAACGAAAGAAAACTTTTATAGGGACATAATTTATGGATGCACCCTTTCCCTCTTCCATCTCTCTGTTCATTAGTGACCTTTGCTTTCTTTTGGTCTGCTTTCCCCGAAAAAAATGTCCATTATCCTATCTGTTCCATTTTATTCTCTTTAAAAGCTCTACAGATAAAAATCTTTTTTTCAAGCTACTTTTCTTCCATTTCGGCGCTTTCCTTCACCGTTCGTTTTACCGATTTAATGAATAAATGAAATGTACTTTCTTTTCATGAACGGACGCCATACGACGACGATGATGATGACAACGAGCATGATGAAAGTTTACATAACAGCAAAAGATGCAGGCTCCTTCCCGTTTTGGTTGGTCGTCTCTTTTTCTTTCACTCAGCTCGTTATTACGTTTGTTTGCATTAAAAAATGAACCCACTGATAAAAAGCGGATAAAAGTACACTGATACAAAAGGTAGCAGTGGAAAATTGGGAAATCAACATGGAGGAAAAAAGTTGCTTATCATCTTGCTCCTCATCATAATAATCTGAAGCTCCGTTCCCTTTTCTCCTGAGAATACCCCGTGTCGTGCTACTTATTTTTTTGTGCTAATGTAAACATTAGTCTTTCCGTAGCTCGAACAATAGCTAAAAGGGAAAGGGAAAAAATAACCTTGGCCTACGTTTTTAGACTGATGTGATGACTATGACTGAAAGTTTCACTCGTAGTCATCACATCATAATAATCATCATCATCACCCTTTGCCTCTTTACCACCATCATCCTCTCGTATAAATTCACTACTGTGTACATGCAATAAATATAAAGTCATCTCGCTCCACATCTCACGCTTTGTTTGACTTGATTTCGGCTTCCCTATCCTCTTCTCATTTGCTTAAGCTTAGATTTGGACGGAATAAAAAATGGTAAAATAATAATTCAATGCAATCTGGCATTATAAAAAATTGAGGCTTGTGGATTTCTTACATGAATGAATACACGCATAATGTAATAAGCGGAAAATATTAATGAAGAGAGAAGGTGCATTAAGTATAGGGATTTTAGGGATTACTGTAAAGAGGTTTCAAAGCAATATATGCGGTGATGGAAACTCGTTCCAGAAATATCCGGGAAATACATTTCATAAGCTTAACATGTTTACGTGTGTACTACTCACTTAAAGGAGATAAAAATGGCGGCTGCAATGATGAGAGCCACAAGAGACAGACAATATCCAAATAAATAGATGCCGGTTGTAATGTCTAAGTTGCCCGTATCAGTGGTAATGTTGGGAAGTGGAGTGAATGGTTTGCATCCAGCGTATTCCGTTTTATTCCATACCCCACCTTCCATACATAATCTTTTGGCGAATCCTAGAATATTTGAGACCATGTTCAGGGATGGAGGCGACACACACATGAAAGAAATGAAAATAGAAAAAGAAAATCTGGTAATATTAGAAAATTCACTCATAATATGGTTCAAGAGTTGTTATTGAAGTAATACAATATCAGGGACTTGAAGTGAGTGATGGTCTCAAGCCATTTCGTGTGTATGTGTGTGTTTTCTAGTAAAACCGTATTGTTATTAGGTATAATGCCACACAGACAATGAAAGAGAGCGGCATGACATTATAATATTGGTTTCCTGTCGGATGTGTGTGAAGTGTAGGATTTCCAGCAGCATATGTTTGGAAAGTAAAATCATCTCTTTGTTCACCTCGAAATGAGGATATATTGGTGGAAAAAAGCTGGTACTGTCCATGAGTTGGTGTTTGATGTGACAGACAAGATGACATGTTTGTGTAATGTGTAAACATAAGTAAATGGATAACTGCACGTGTGTATTTCCGTCCACGTAAAAGCAGAAAGTGGTTTCATGAATCTACCGACGTTGATTGGCATGGCATACCACAACAAACAATAAATGCTGAATAGACATATTCACACGAATGTACTTTATCATTCCCTGCTTTCTGTAATTTGCTTGAAATATTTTTATGCATATTATTGTGCTGAGTAAGTGCATTCCTTTGAAGATGCTGAATTATTTGATAGCTGAATTGGCAAAAAGATCGTATTTGTCTCTGCTGCTACATATTTATGTTGAAGACACTGAAAAACAGGAAACGCTTGAAATATCCTGGAAAATCCTTAATGTTCAGAGTGTCTAAAGATGTTGGATACCTGGGCTCACCCGCTGATTCTTTTCAATTTGTCTCGTTTGATAAATTGAATAACCGTCCGTCACCCTTATGCTCATCGACGAGAGAGGACAAAGAATGGCAATGGCTCGGCGATT
Source organism: Coecobrya sp. COE2 (assembly GCA_027743765.1). Classification (NCBI taxonomy): domain Eukaryota; kingdom Metazoa; phylum Arthropoda; class Collembola; order Entomobryomorpha; family Entomobryidae; genus Coecobrya; species Coecobrya sp. COE2. The sequence goes on from JAHZMV010000532.1 coordinate 23,475, forward strand.
AGTCTCAGTAGAGGACAAGGAATGGTAGAAAAGAACAACTGTAGCATAATTTTAATTATCTTTCCACTTTTCTTTTTGTTCATAAAGCCACAGCAATGGCAATGAAAGAGCATTAACAGAGAACGATGTGACTGACTTTTATGAAGGGAATCTGCTAAATGAAAACATAATACCCACTGAATGAAAATAATTCCTTTCTGCATGCACTACGTTTACTTACTTTTTACCGAGTCCGGTAGTTGTTATTTATGTATGTCTTAACTAATAATTCTCAAGAAATTTCTAATCACGCACAGGAACCCAATAAGTTTCACCATCTTGCACAATTATCTTCCATAATATCTGTGTTGTACCTGCTCTCCTAGTTTTATTGAATATATTGCTAAAATGAAATGGTCTAACCAAATTTGGTTTTCTTTCCTGCCCCCTCACAAAATCAAAATTCATAGCATTTCTCCCTGCTCTTCTCATACTCAGTCAATTCTGTCAATTAGGTTTATTCATTTATTTTGTTAATTACATTTGCTTGTTCGTGTATAGCATTACATATCTACATACCTAGTCGTTTACGTTTTGTTGTATGGTTATGACATGTCCATACCCGATACACACACCAAATATATTTATCTCGGACTTGAAAATCTCTTTCCCTAAAGCCACCTCTCTCACATCTCACAGGAATTTTCAGCTTTACATCTTCACTCACCAGTTTGTTTCCTGTTTCTTCTTCAACTTCAGGCATCCGGCAAAACAAGTTGCTCACAAATACACATGCTATAATATTCTTTACCCTTCTCTCCTACAAACCTAGATCTCTGGATCATGCATATTTACCCCTTTCATGCATAAACATGAGTACTACTAGAGAGTGCAGTTGTCAGGTTCCGACAATGATTTCGTAGCAGTCGTTTATGGGCTTGCTATACCATGCCAAACAGTCTAGTCCCATGGACCAAAAAGTCTTACGCGTAAATATTATTTACAAGTATCGAACTCACCTCGCTTTTTCTGAATGATATTACATAGTTGGAGTTCAGATTCGCGATAAAGTAGCTTATTTAGGAAATTGAGGAAAATGCAAAATAAGTATGCATAAGCGTTCTCCCTATTCCCTTTCTACTCATGTTTCACTTCATGTTTTTGGTGTCGCATGAACAAGAGGGATCAATTAAACATTATAGATTGAACGTGCACTACGGTAAACTTTCATCTCCGGCGGAGGCAGCGGTAGGAATAGCTTGGCTATTTTATATCCATAAATGCTTGGCTTTCTGTGGTTTCTCGCTGGTTTGCACATGGTGATGTTGTGAAATCGGGAAAGCAGAATGTAATGTTCGTCGTAATGTCTAAAACCATTCAACAAACTTTACACTGGATACCGCACAGAAACATGTTCCATAATATAGTTTAAGTTTAGCTCATGGTTCCATAGTAAAATTTTAGGACATATTTGTTCATCAACTAGTATTATAGCTGTACGCTGTGTATTTACGTATGTAAACGTACAGAAAATGATTGATTGATGAGCTGTTTGTTTAAAAACCTTTGCTCAAGTTCATTCGGTATCAATGTCCTCTCGCTTCAAGTCATAATAGCTTGTAACCCAACCTAGATGTATTTCTTTCTAATGTCGATGATATGGAAGATTGCTGTTTAAATGGGTACTGAAACTGCGTTTTGTATGTACTAATTTCTTTAATTTAATCTTATAACTATGAATTTGATATATTAATTTCTTTTTCTTTATAATCAGTTGCATGATATATGTTTGTTTAGTTAAGATGCGCATATTTTTTAGTTTGGAAAATTGGTCCTGGGATTTTATCTTTTATCATAATGAATGATAATGCGATTATTTTTAGTTTTATACGTCTCAATTCATATGCGTATGTAGGTATACTATATAAATTAGCTATGATGACAGCTGCCGATTTTGAAATATTACTGTTTTTTAAATAAATCACCAACCTAGGTCTTCCTACATATTACAGATGTATGTATTATATTGTTATTGTATAAATTATCATCATTAATAAAAATGGTAATATCTGACAGGCATGGTGTGTTGAGAACCAGCTCACCTGACACATTGTACGGTATCCCATGCAGGTTATCAAAACAGGGCAATGTCGCAACTTCCCCAGCAGATGTCTTGGGCCAACAAAGGATGTCGTCCCAATTCTGTGGACAAAAGCTGTCTCCGCCTCCATCGTCATTGTAATTACCAGAAATTGCAGCCAGTGCTTCATGAAGCTTGCTGAGGTGATGCTGCTGTCTTTGATGATACTGACTATCCAGTTTATAATTGTCGTAATTATTACTAAAATCGTCCTCACCAGCACCCGGATGTCGCTCTACGCCTCCCATTGTCCAATCATCATGATTTCCTGTACCGTCCCAATCAGCCCCACTGTAAGAAGAAGACGGACTACCTGTCGTATCACTCCGGTGATTATAATGATGACGGGAACCAAGAAGCTTGGAGAGATCTTGTCCAGAGGTGCCGACAGATGTTACTGACTCTGATGTGGAAACGTTGGGAAAATGACAGGCAAGAAAGGCAGTTATATTTCCAACATGGCCACCGCCCTCTTGTCCGATTCCATCTGTATTGCTGTTATTTTCATCATAAGGGACCCCAGGACCACCTCCAACACCAATATTATCATTCTTGTTCGCAAAGGATGGCGCAGGACTGACGAAACTCATAATAAATTTTGAAGCAATGTTGGAATACATTTTGATGGTGTGATGATTGTGTAATCTTTTTTCGTGCTAATTTGACTACTTACTAATAAAACTTCCAGTTTGTTTGTTTATCCTTTTATGGGAAAATGACATACATTTCACAGGTGTGACACAAGCATACAGACAAAAAATTAAGTTTTGTTATATCATGCTAAAAAGGTATGGCATAAACATTTAATGAGCATAATAGAATGCTTGCTTCAATTGAAAGTAGGGATGATGAACGGAATATTATACTCCTTGGCTTGGTATACCAACTTCAAAGAAATAGTAGAACACGGTTATTTACAAATTTGAATCTGTACCCACGTCGCATTGTTCCATAACTTTATTTTTCTAAACAGCTTCAAAAAATTCTTTTGGTGTATTCAGGAACACGCTCTTTTGCGTCCAGTTTACGCTACGTTTGTAGTTTTGTTTACTGATCTCCCACGCTGAAATGCACTGCAATAAAATAAAAACACATAATTTTAAACAATAAATTCAACCATTATTAGTACTATACAGATACAAATGTGAATGATTGAGGCATGCACAAGATTTGGGTGGGATCAGAGAAGGCAACATGTTGATGAACACAAAAGTAACAGATTTATAACGTTACAAAACAAAGTTCTGAAACGATGCATAAAAAGGTTTTATGGATGGGAGAAAGTACATTCAGTTTCATTATTTTCTACTCTATACAATTGGTATTGCCATCAATAAATCTTGCGTCAATATGTCTTTCTCTGTGTTCCAAATATAGTCGTTTTATCTATTGGCTTTTAGTATATGATACATATTATGCACCATTGCATTGTACCATGTAATTAACAAGAAACTCTCTCACTTTCACTCGGCCTGACAACTTCCCCGATTGCTTCCCGTATCCACAACACTTCTCTTTTCTCCCACACACGTGTCCATATATTTTAGATTTACATTCCTTTCTTTTCGACATGATATAACCAACTGCAGTCTAACATTTTACAATAGTCGCCCTTGGCACGATATAAAAGAAAAGCAGTTATCATGAAATGATAAACGCGCTACTCACAATTACTACTCTCCGTCCTTCCTGAAATTAGCTGTGCCATTTCATTGTTATGCGTTGTTTACTGTGTATCAACAAGAACAGCCATTTTGAACAACAGAAAGAGGAAAAGGTAATCAGTCAAGTCTCATCAAATCAGTTACAATTCTCTAGAGCATCCACACATCATGCACTTATCATGCACAAACAACAACTCTGACTTGTGACTCTTCGTCATTCCTTCTCACACTCCCTGCGAGATTCCCGTTTCTATTGTCTCCAGTTCCCATTCCACTTTTCTTGGTTCTCCAAGAGAAGTGGAATATAAAAAAATCCTAGCAAACTTGACAATTTACTAGCAAGAATCTCTGCTTCACCATTGCAATATCTGTAACTACACTTGTTATTCCAGCCGGTATTAATTTCGGCCTCGTCTTCTCTCACTCATATACTGCACACTCGTCTTACGATTCAGTGCAAACTTTTACGTAAAACTTTTAATTATATATGGACTCCAATTTCCACTCTTAAACTTTCTAACGACCCACTCTTCAATTCTATATATGCGAGCTTCCATCTCAAGATTTGTCGCTGCACAATGCACAAACAAAAACGCAGCTGGAGCTCAAAAGCCAACTTCCTAAAAGTTATAAAATTTCCCTTTTACTGTGTGTGTAGTACACAAAACGAGCTGCGTGCCAAATCTTGAATAGAGTAAAAGTCGCTGCTGTACGGACTAAAGCGTGATGGAATGTCTGCTTGCTTGCCAGAATAATAATCAAGACAATAAGGTTAATATTGAGAATAGCATTGTGCTAAGTGCGTCTCCAGAAGTCTCCTTTTCCCCAACTGAAACTTTCCAGGTTCAAGCAGACCTATACTTACAATGGTTTATTGAATTAAACTTACGCTGGGTGGAATAGGATCTCTAGGGAAGACACCCAGCAGTGAGGACAAGAAAAGTGAAAATAATGGAAATGAGAAATCTATAGAAAAAGTGGATATTGAGCTTATTCTATTTGAATTAAATCTAGAAGGTCTATGATCCAATACATTTCCTTAACTTATTAAATGGGTCGTGCCAAATGTTGAGGAATGGAGAATGCAGAGGTGATTGTACTGTGGGAGGATGATCATGATTCTTTTGCCTTGTAATACATATAGACAGGTCTTTAATTAGTACTTAGGCAGGTAACATAAAGGTTCTTTGCTATTGACCAAGTAATGGACAATTTCAAGCCAAATTGATTCTACTGTGTTTCAAACAGATGTATAAAGCATACATAAATAATACTCCTTTTCTCTTTCCTGTTACTTGCCGTTCATCCATCCATTGCCGTTTCAAAATCATACATATTTTTTATTGCTTAGTAACATGTCAACATGCTTAGATATATAACAGAATTCATCACGGCGATCTGAAAAAACGTGATTGTTGTGGTTTGACATGGAAACATTTTTTTTAATTCATAAACTGTCGAAATAATTTATTTCCTAAAGTAAACGTACAGTGTATGAGCTTTTGTTTACATTTTCATCTTTGTTTCCAAAATCTTTTGTGGTAAAGTTCATAAACTCGCGTGCTACATCAGCTCAGCAACTCAAGTTTAAATTCTAGAAAGTAGTAAAGACCATTCCCAAAACTTTTACTCCACTTCATTATTAAAACTCCAAATTCCATCAACCGAATTAACAAGTCAAAGGAAAAATGTCTAAGAACTTCACCGTTACGAAGAAGGGCCCTGTCGTCCCCACTGGTGTGAACCAGAAGAGCTTCCTCTCGATCAAAATTGCAGCTCAGGACAAGCACACGTTCAAAAACGGCAATGTAAGCTTTACACTATCCAAAAATTAGCATCTCACAACCCAAATCTGTTTAGCCTCTATGATTATCGATCTGCTAATTTTACAACTTTAAAAGTTAGAATTCATATCATTTCGCTACTCCAACAGGTTGCCAAAATGACAGCTGGAAAGATTCGACTGCGTAACGAAGAAGAAAAGAACTTCACTAATGATAACTCTGAGTACGCCGAGAAGGATGACATTATTGAGTTCACTGGACCAGCGGTAGGCTTCAATGAACACAGGGATGATCATGCGTCCTGTCGGGTAAGAAGAACAATATAATTTTTCCCCTTCACGAACTGAAATGTTTGTCAATACAGGGTTTATACGGTTTGCACTTTTTTGTTTTCATACAATTTTAATTTTCCTATTGAAGTTCAAAATGAGAGAATTCCATAAAATGAGCGAACTATACTATGTGAAAGTACATTGTTTGTTGGCTAGAAGCTAGGAAGAGGGCAAACATGACAAAATGACAATTTTTCTTTCTGACATTACGGCACGTGTGGTACTTGTCCCAACGGGAAAACCCATAAGTGTAGTGCTTCCTCTTTTACGCGTTTCTTCTTTCCTTCCCATTTTTATCTTTGTTGCTGTTTTCATGTTTGCATGTAAGTTTGGAAGCACGTGTAAGAAACTTTATTTCCCTTGACCCCGAAATAGTTGAGATTATATACTAGTCTAACAGTCTCTCTAAATATGTGACAAAATTTCGAGCATTATGGTCAAAGCAAATTTATCAAATCGTTCACATTTTCTTCCTGGCAGTGAGTAGACAGGCAGTACGGAGTGGTACGTATAATAAATTAAAGCTATTTAGGTCCATGCTCAAAGAGGCATAAGATATTCATAGAAAGAAATCCTGGATTTTATGAGTTGCGTTCCGAAAACGTAGACTTATTGCAAAATGTATATTTTACGTGTGCTAACATTCCATGAGTCTTTAGCCGCTAACCCTTACCAATAGAAACTCTTTTTCAGTCTTTTACAACAGAAGATGATATTTTAGCGTAGTTTTTAGCGTCTTATAAAGCCTACGGGGAACAAAATCTGCATAATTAAGCTATGGTATAATAATATGTATCTATAAAGTATTACTATTACTAATAATGATTTCTTTTGCTGATCATATTCAAAATTGTCGTTCTCATCTTACCCTGTATCAGGTTAGCTCTGACTCATTGACCGAAATCTAAAAGGTAAAAACTTGACCTTGATTGCATAGTCATTTTACCTTTATTACTAAACTTGTTGAGCTAAACTCTGAACTAAACTCTAACAAATCTTAAGTCTTGGTTCCTG
>JAHZMV010000533.1:0-19246 GCA_027743765.1 Coecobrya sp. COE2
TGTTGCTATTATTATCATCATTTATTTTTTTATTAACGATTTCTCCAGGCTACTACAAAACTGTCTTCATGGTCTTTAATGTTGTATATCCTTTCTTTTTTTTCAAGTGCTCAGTACCCTATCATGTAATAATAAGAATGATGATGAAAGAGGAATGAGAAGGAGAACAAGTGGTTTGCTCTTGCTCCTAGGTTGCAGAACAAACAAGTGTGTGTATAGAATTGTTGGTTATGTACATATTATGCGAAGAAAGAGAGAAAGGAAATATCTCAAATGTCTACTTTTTTTATTCCTTGGAAGGAAGACATACGTTACGCTTCTCTTCTTCAGCTCTCTCTCTCTCTCTCAAGGGTACTTGTGTCTGTGCTTGTAGGGCAATGTTTTGGCAGAGCAAAATAAATGTAGGTGCGCAGACCCAGACAAGTGAAAAAAATAGATGGAGAAGAGGCGATGATGATGATGATGAGATGATGTACATAAACAATATGAATTGTTGAAGAATTGTGTGCGTGGAATTGGTTTGATGATAATGGAAACTGTTGTCATTCCTCTCCAGTTTTAATGTATCTTCGGAAGAAAGGAAGAAAAAGTGTGTTGGTTAACGTGTGTACGTACCTATTTTTTCTCAAGTGGTTTTTCTTTATCGTTGCTCACCGTAGGTAGTACATTTATGTAGTTTTTCAATTTTCCCTTTATTTTCCTGATGGAACTTAGAAATCTGGAATTATCTTGAGATAGTGGTCCAGGAGTGATGGCGTGATTGTAGCTGACAGTCCATCAGCAGCAGCACTCAATGTCTGCTTTCAAGTGGATACTAATAACAAAAATAACAACGGAACGTACGTAGTCCTGGTAGGTATTCGTAATAATTCCAACAGATGTTGAAAGACGCAGGATGCATTTTATCGGAGAGGAAAAAAATGTTTGGTGATAAAAATGTTTATATTGGGTTTATTTTGATTATTGTATGTGTACAATGAAATGGAATTATTACCTGCTTGCATGCAAGCCATAAGGTAGAAATGCATCAGGTTGTATTATGCAGCAATCTTACAAGAAAGATGGATTACAGAGAGAGGTAAAATTACAAAATGCCCGGAATAATACTTATTGGTTCACAGTATAAATGTATATTCGACCAAAGTAAGGAAATTGTTTTCCACTTGACTACATTTCAGATCAATGGAAAATATCCTCAGATGTTTGGTAAAAAATCTGACAAAGGTTTGGCAGAAGATGGATGGGATGAGCCGAGCGATTGAGAATCGAGGTCAAATACAAAATGTTCACACCTGCCATGTAAAAAACGAGCATATGGTGGTGCTAGTGTATTTTTGCTGGTTTGGTCAAGGCCAAACAAAATTATTTTAGACATAGAAGGTAACGAAATGAACAGAGTAAATGCAACAAAATGCATGAAATGGCTTGCTCTTGAAAAAAAGCTGGAACATAATAAGAATGATACTTTATTATATTTATTTTCTTCATTTATACTTTCATGATAGTTATCGTTAATAACAGGATAAAAAACTGGTTGAGAGTTCTCTTATATTATCTTTTATTGGTAATAAAATGCAAACTTTAATGAAATTATCCATCATCAACATCATAATGAAAAACTTGAAACTGGATTACAGTATGTAGTCAGGTACTAAAATAAGTGGATACAAATTATCCGCACGAAATCGATTTGTTATGTATCACCTTCTTTTCTGCCATACTCTCAGACTTAAACTAATTAACAGAAATGTCTTTCTCTACGCTAAATGAGTTCAGTAATGCTCTTATGTATCTTCTTATATAGTGATTTGGCTTCAATACCTTTTTTTTCTCTCAATAAACTTCTACACTGTAGGGGGCAAAGTACGTATATCTCTGTAGCATAGTCTAAGCTTTCATTATAGTTTAGTGCCGAAGCATAGCGCATAATCTGCTGAGTTGGTGGCCGTGTCTCATCATCTCATCATTAAAACTCATTTCAGAGGTACCTTAAGAGGTTCAGACTCATTCTAGTTCCTCCACATGCCCACTTCCTATCACTTCAGTCAATCTCTATCTTTTTCCCTCCTCTGATTTTGCTAACCACGAAACAAGACAAGGAAACCAGAATACAAAAGGGAAAAACTGCATTCATTTGCATCTCTGCATGGTGGAACCTTTTAGTACGTCCTACTTANCATTATAGTTTAGTGCCGAAGCATAGCGCATAATCTGCTGAGTTGGTGGCCGTGTCTCATCATCTCATCATTAAAACTCATTTCAAAGGTACCTTAAGAGGTTCAGACTCATTCTAGTTCCTCCACATGCCCACTTCCTATCACTTCAGTCAATCTCTATCTTTTGCCTCCTCTGATTTTGCTAACCACGAAACAAGACAAGGAAACCAGAATACAAAAGGGAAAAACTGCATTCATTTGCATCTCTGCATGGTGGAACCTTTTAGTACGTCCTACTTACCATTATGTATTATACACACATAATAATATTTTAAAACTTGATGTTGTAAACTCGTGGCGTGTTATTGCCCTTCCCTCTTGTAAGGCTTTTTTCTCTTTACGTTGTTCTAAGAAGCTGGGCGTAAAAAAATCTTCTCCAGTACTGCTGGTGTGGTGAGACACGAACAGTAATTATTTTTTTGAAAGTAACAAAACAGATATTGCATCACACGCAATAAAACACAACCGGCCATGAGAATTTTTCCAATAAAATTATGAGACAAACCTTAAAGCCTAAAGAGGACATTGTAAAAAATAAATGAGTTTGAATCGGTCAATCTCCGAGAATACACAAATCCAAGCAAGCCAGCAAGACATGTCGGTTCAAGTCAATCATTCATCAACAGGTTTTTCTATTTCTTCCTTGTATTTATATTTTTTTCTGCTGGCATCATCATCAGATACCAGAACACTGATAAAACAGCAGGGGCACTGAGAGTACATATTATGTATTCAAACAAATCTTGTCCAGTTAGCAAGTCCAGTCAGTCCAAATAATATATATTTCTGGATAAATTAATGGGATGCATCATGTTATGTTATCGCAACGCATATACGAAACATATACCGCATTAGTATCGTCAGACACCACATAACTCATTTCACAACGCTTAATAAGACACGAAAAGGCAAGTCTTAAGAAAGTCGTAATAAAAAACGGCAAAAAATTGAAAGAAAAGTTGTTACTCGTTTTATCTAACGATCTGTATTACGTTCAAAGAAGAAGAAAAAAAATGAGGTTTATGTTGCATGCTCTTATTATTACTGCATTGATTAACGTTGAAACTGAGACCCTCTTCTGATAAAACATTATAAAAATGAGTATCCACTTAACTTGGACTTCTTTGGCCGTCCATTGCTCTTCAGCAAAAAGAGAAAAAAATGGTTAATCGCATTTCCACTCTCCGCACTAACATCACCACACAACTCATTTCATTAAAATGGATTAGATATGATAGCAGCATTACTTTCTTCGTAAAAATACGTTCATTTATTATCAGCAGAAGACCAGTTAAACCATTTTTATCTTGAAAGGCGCAGCCCACAGCATTGCAGCAGCAGCAGCAGGCAAAATAGTTCAACTCGCCTGCTTCTCCTATCAAATCCTTTTTTCTTTTAAGCAAGATTAATTCCCAATTTACAGCCTCTTTTTATCACCATTTTAGCCCTTTCTTTAAAAGAAAAAGAATCAACACAAGACTCACTTTCTTTTCACGTTTTATTTTGCCGATTGCCACCAGGGGCTATCTTTATTTGACGATGATAAACTCTTTCTTGGCAAGCAAGCTAAATTATTTGCATTTTGGAAACATTTTGTTTCTGTCGCACTCATTGAGGCCATGTCAATTAAGCAGCAAAAAACAATCTGCACAAGCCATTCACAGGCTTATCTCTAAAGAGGAGGTGAAATGAAATAAAAAGTTAATTTCTTATGCAAATCGACGAACATTTTAATTTTAATGGAATGGATGGCAAAAAAATCCAAATGGGGCACGCTGAATGAATGGATATATAGTAGCATGCAGTGATCGGAGGAGAAAAAAGAAAACAAAACAAGGTTATACACATATAAACTCGATTAATCGTGTCTCGAGGTTGTTTATCTGTTTCGGCTTTTAAACTCATATCTATTCATTTTAGTAATTCATTAAGTAATTGTTATTATATAACCTTGCTTTAATAGTGCCTTTGTAGCACTTTGCATAATATGTATACCTACTTCTTGGCCGGAGAGCCGGAAAACTGTCCTCAAACAAGAGTGCAGAGAAGCAGGGTGCAAGAAAAGAGCTCATTCATTAAAATGTATGAGCTTAAGAGGGTGCTTAAAGTAATATAAAATATTTAAACTCTTCACGACAGACCTAAAGACGCTTGTGCGTAGTTAAGTAGAATCATCTCTGCATTTGTACATGGATGAAGATGCCGAAAGGAGGACGATAAAACTATATAAATTATTATAGACATGGGGAGGATGTACATATATAAGCCATACGTATAAATCACTGCTGCATGCATAGCAATTTTCTGAGTTATCCTTTTCGCCTTGTATTTTTTCACCAATTCTTTACAGCTCTACCACCACCATTGCTGCTATCCTGCAAGAGAATTGTTCCTTCCTCTGGAGTGAAAGGAGAGTGAGTGTATTGAAATAATAGACCATTGTTTTTGAAAACTCTAGACTAAAAATAGTTTCGTGAATTACGTTCGCTTGATGATGAGATGAGAACTCTCGAGAAAAAAATGCCACTGACTTTACTAAAGTAGTAATAAGGTAATATAATCACAGCAGAGAGGAAGAGGAAGCTTCTTCCCTAATCACTTACTCAACTATCCCAATAGCTAACCAGACACAAGTTTTATTCAGTGATATACAGCTCCTATCATATTTTTATGCTATAATCCTATAAAAAGGGCATTGGGTACTTGGCAGTGTTTTAATATATAACGTGGGTAGCTTATATATTTGAATAGTAAATTACTTCTTTATACATAAACACATCCATCTTGGTACACATCTCTCTTTTTTTCCTGGCTGTTGTGATGGTGAAAAGGAATGAAAAAAGAAGTTTTGTGATTAGAAGGATCACTTCAACTTGTACTGCTTCCACTCATGATTTTCTCTCCTCTCGCCTTTTTTTGCGCGTTACATAATAATATGAATGATGGATGGAGAGGAGAGATTATACATGGAGCACTGGAGTCAACAAGAGAGTTGCTCTGAAAGGAATTTGATAAGGCTGAAGAATATTGCAGAAAAAGGAAAGGACAATGTGCATTCAGAAAATAAACTAAAGAGCATTTTTTCTCTATTATGGTACACATGCATAATACATATCTATATACATTTGCATATAGACTAATGAAAACTAGGCAGAATTGCATTCACTAGAATTCACATGGCAGAATTGACAAATTTCAACGAGAATGAAATGACTAAATACCTAAAATACTGAAAAATGAATGAGAAAGATTTTTTTATTTCAAGAAGAAAAGATTAAGGAACAGGACTATTGTGCATGTGCATGAGTGAAAGCACTTGCTAGAGTGCACTAGGATGATAATTTTCATTTTGGAGAGAGTCTTTTCAAATCAAAAGCTCACTTCTTGCGCGTCAGATTTTCAAGGTTCAGTTGCTGTTTAGTGGTATGTAATGCTTTGTTTCAAAAAACGAAACAAGACGTTAACCCTATTATTCTAAAGTGCTACTTGTATCATTGATAAAAAAACTTGTGAATAAGTGAGCACTCCACGTTCCATAGTCCAATTATCTTATAGGTGCAAGAAAACTCGTAAAACAATTGGTGGAACTTGACAAACACTTGAGTAGTCAGGTTATGATGGAAATGATGAATGTAGACAATACAACATAACAATCAATCTAACAACACAAAACGATGTTTTTGCAAACCTTTTCATAAAAAACATGTGCAATAATAAAAGAATAAAGTCTACAATAAAATATTACTGTTATACAATATAAGCACGTTATCAACTATTACAAATTGAAGTGGCACTGCGTGATCTTTTTAAGATGTCGTGGCAGTAAGTTCCATGCTGTATTACTAGTGATTGCTTTCGTTCAAGTTAATACGGAACATACGGAACATTAGTTCAATATCGCACGTAGGTAATCGCTTGAATGGTTGATGTGGATATGACCCAGAGTTGCTGCTACCATACATACCGGAATAACTTGAAGCACTACCAGATGTGACCTTTCTTATATTTTTAAAATGGAACTCGCGTGCTTTGCTAATAAACGAGGATCTTTAAAACGCTTTCAATTGCTATCATCAGCAGAAATTTGTGAAGGCAAAAAATATTAATAAAGTTATACACTCTCATATTATCTGAGTAATAAAAAATAGGCTAATGGGTTGTGTCATTTGAGCAGAAATTTGTGAAGGCAAAAAATATTAATAAAGTTATACACTCTCATATTATCTGAGTAATAAAAAATAGGCTAATGGATTGTGTCATTTGCAAAACATGTACATTTTCACATCAAGTACGAATAAATGCTACGTTATTGATTTTTTTAATTTGGAAGAAAATCGGGTCACGTTGATTCGCTTCTGCTACTGCTATTCGAAACGCACATTAACTAAATTGTTTCTTGAATGAATGAGATTTTTGTGTGTGTATCTTTGTGAAGTAAATAGTAAATATGAAAAAACTTTTAACGTTTTTTATTTAAAAAACATAGATTTCATATCGCTATATACTGCTAGCTAGTAAATTATATACAGCTAACGTATATATATTGTGATTTTATGCCTAAACAATTAAACTATTCTAACGGTATATTTGTGGATGTGATGACAGATGTCGAACTTTTAAAGTCGAACACAAATAAATTTATTAAATACATATCACTAAATGACCTTTTCTGATTTGCATTCAGATCCAGCAAAGAATGTTGGACATGAATAGAAAGTGTTTTAAGATGAGAGATGAAAATCATCGTGTATCATGCATCGTCATCACCACATCATATCATCGCTCTCGCTGTTCATGTAATATTAGCTACTGGGGATCGCTAAACCAGATTGAATTACAATAGGGATCGAGGATCATCATCTCCATCATCGTCCTCATAATATAAAATGCTTATATAATATATACGAGCAACAAAACGAGCATTTAAAGGCACATTTTTTAAAGAGGAAGAATGGCTAATGGATCGTATCATTCATATGAATTGCACTCCATTACGTATTCGGGAATGGAATGCATCTTTGAAAAAAATGTGCTTAATCTTTTTTCAAGTTGCATTGAATGTAAAAATGCTAAATTGAGTTGGTTAAATTCTTTCTTTGTTGTCGCACGATTATGTATGATCGCTTTATCCTCGTACTTGTTTAGTTGGTTGTATATGCAATTGTGTCTTTCTTTGCATTGGAAGTTAAATTGGAAATCTCATGCAATCTGCAGCTATCCCTTTGGATCACTTAAAATATTTCATTTCAACCAAAGTCCTTTGAAGATTTTGTCGATTTTCTTGATAAAGTGTTTCCGTCGGAAATGGAATCGGAATTTGTGAATTTTAGATCAGAATCTACTGACGTGTTCAGTTTATAATCTCAGAATCGGGAAAGGATAAAACTGCCGGAATTGATTATCTTTTACAATTGCTATGATGCGTACATACATTTACACATTATGCACTGGATAATAACAGGGTGCGGACGATGAAACAACGAGTTGGTAGGCAGCAGAACATAATGCCCGAGGAAAAATTATTCTGCCTACATGGTGCAAGCCAGCAAAACAACACGGCTTCCGAGCAAGCAGAAAAATATCAAAGGAAAGCTTATAAAAAGTTGAATTCATAAAAACAACAGCATCGGCCCACTAAAGCACATGTGGATGCCTATGTAAGGAATGAAATTAAAACATTTTTATTCTGCATTGCTTACAGCAGCTAAAAAATAAGATGGAAAGGAGGGCAAAAAGCAGAACATAACAGAAAATCAAATATTATCAGAGATCAGATCGGAATTTGGAATTAGCAGGAGTTCATAGCATATATACACGCAGTTGAACTAATCTCGACCAGATTTATTATGGCATTCATGGATGTGCTGTACGTATGGAGTCGTGAAGTGAACTGTGGAAAAGGGTCTGCAAACAAGCCGCGGCATATACAAGCCATAGAATAAAGCTATTTAATGAAGATTTAGGAATTTTTAAATAAGAAAAGGCCTCCTGAATACAGAAAAAAGAAGATAAATAGAGAGAGATGCTTCCAAAATTGGAAATCAAAACGTTTCGAAAATTGCATTCATGCTTTTACAAGTATAAATATTCTACACTCCACATTACACTGAATGTGTATATGAACATTTATTTGAGCACATAATAAATATGGAAAATCCTTTCATTTTGAACCTCATTTGGATTCGTTCCACATGGTTTTCCCTTCATAATAATATTAAAGATCAGGGCTTATACCCTGCTTGTATATGTACAAATGAAAAATGTGCAATTAAAAATAAGGCTAGTGAACAGAAGGGATCCAAGTGAGGAGGATAATATGTTGATCGTGTAGTAAAAAAGGGTACAAGCAGACACAGAAAAAAAATATCCAGAGAGAACGAATCTCGGCTGTTGTGATTATTGCGTCTGCCGAAGCCTAATAGAGCTAAAAAGAGATGAGAGGGGAAATGGAAGAAGGACACATACACAATAATAAGTTTGTGTACACAAGAAAGATAAGGATTTACTGCTGACAACTGGCTAAGCACCTCCGTATATACTCCTCTCTCCACACACAGCACTGAACTACACCAAACAAAAATATTGGCTGCACAGCCCCCAGAGTGATTTCTTCAATTTACTGATTCGGGTAGACTCCCATGGCATGGCTGGCATTATTATTGTATGTACTTCAAAAAGGAGTTTTTTGTGTGTGTATGCACGCACTACTTTTACGCATTCAATAGTGTACATACAAACTTGAGCATAATACAAAAATTATTCTTAGTTTCTTAATGTCTTCTTGTTTCCTACCATTGAATAAATATTACTTTACTGCCTTTTCTTATGAGCTAGTCTCCTTATTTTTCAAATGGAATCTCCAAACAGTACATTTTTGTTTCCAGTGTGTTTACACTGAGCCTTGAGTCTGGTCTCTGCTCCTAGACATTTTTAACGCTTTGGCAATATGCCGGTGTGATACTGTTATTCCTCTACAATGTTTTGGCCCTTACGTAAGATGATTTTGTACGCAATGTGAATGTACTTCTTTAAACTATGTATGCTGTGTGGTAACAGTGGCGTAAGGATGGAAGTCGTAATAAAAAAGAGGTTTTTTTCTTCTTTTGGACTTCTTGGTTCGTTCGTTTTCTTCGGCAGCTGCTAGAATTTTTACTACTGGCTGGAGAAAAAAGGCAATTCATATTCTTTAGCTGAAGTCATACTCTTACGTACGTGCTTTGAGTTCACTAGGGCTTCTCTGGTTTCTCCACCTTTCCTTTACTACAATTTTGCTACTACTCCTACAGCCACCGCACCAGTGTGTGTGCTATAGTGTAAGTATTAGGTATACCAATACCAACAGGAGAAGAAAAGGATGAATTAGTACACGTACGTAGAAAAGTAATGTGTGCGCAAAAGAAAAAGAGAATAAATGCCTTACTTGCTTGTTAGCTTTTTCCATTCTGACTGGAATGAAATATATTACGTTTTTAATGGTTATTGATTACTGGATGCCATAACCAGCAAAGGAGAGAGAAAAAAAATAGCAATTGGCTTTACCAACTTCTTCTCCTTCCGTCGTCTAAATAAAGTGGTTTGGGTTTGGTTTCAAAGAAGAGATCACAAAAATATGAGTGTATATAGTCTAGCATTATCATCATATAACCACTTATATATAAGAATGGCAGATATACAATTTCCAGCTCAATTTATGGTCAGTTAGTTAGGTTGTTAAGTTAATTTTGCAATCTCGGGCACAGATAGGGAGAAAAGAGAGCAATGACCACGATTTGAGTCGTGAAATGTTGTGCGTACCGGCAACGACAAGTCTACTTGTTACCCTCTCCTCCAATCCAAATATTCAGCCATATGTATTGCAGCAATGCTGACAGAAGTTAAAGTCAAAGTCAGGTTAGTTCTCCAGCGGCAGCTCAAGGGAATTTTTTTCATCTCTTTTCCTCTACCACTAGCAAACGTATTGCCACGAGCGAGAACCATCGTGATCATCATCTCAAAGCCTATTTCTACTTTTTCCTCAAAAATAGTGTACATCACCATTTTTAGGATTTTGTATTACAAATTCACATGTGGACATGTCATGTTCAATGTTGTCTCCTTTTTATAAATGGGAAAAATAGGCTGGACAAAAAAGCAAAAATTTCACTTCAAACATCAGTAGTGGTGGTTGGTTGCTCATTCACTTTACTTGCGTGGAACAGACCTTCCAGTCCACCATATTTTGTTATGGTTTTGCTTGACTGAGCATTTAGGTTGTTGCTGTTGTTGCTGCTGCTGCTGTTTTTTTCCTTTTTGCTGGTTGACTACTTCTCTTCCACTGTGTAGAATGATGACTACTGGACTGGTGAAATGGTGGTGGACTTATCAAATATTCACCAACTTTTTTTTGCTAAAAACGCACTCACTCAAGTCGAGTCACTCAACAGCAACTACTACAACAAAACTCTTTCAAGAGAGCAGCAGAGTCAAATCTCATTGGGGACTGCTGACTGGGCTTCAGCTAAAGCGTCATCTCATCATTGTATCGTCATCGTCCTTTTAGTCATTCTCTCTGGTAAAGGTTTATATTATATAGATATATAGCCGCAGTGTCTGCCTCAATGGACGACGTGCAAAGTATGTCTAAAAGCATCACCGTCGTCCTCAGAATGACTACCATCACTGCCACTGCTCATGTTCTGTCGCAAAGGGAAAAGAGTTTTTATTAAGCCAAAAATGGAAGTGGTGGTCGAACTCGCCTCTTTCTTTTGAACTCTAAGGTAGTTCATCATCGTTAAAGCCTAAAAAAGTTAAACTAACTGAGTCAGAGAATTGAGAAGCAGGAGAGAAAAAGATTATTTTGGCTTTTTTTTCGTCCTTTGACTCTTCCACCAGCAGAAGTAGCAGTCCATGCAATGAATGTAATGAATATACAGCAGTTTAGAAAAAAAATATTAAGTGGTCATAATGCAATGTGTAGTTGTAATGCTGGCTGTATAACTAGTTTTTTGATGGCTTTGTGGAATGGTGTGGTGAATTCAATAAAAATGGCAAAAAGGAGAAAGGAGAGAGGAGGAAGAAAGAGAAGAGAAATTGAGATTTATGTGGCATGTATCAATTTCATATGGAAAAGGTCACTTTATGTTTCATGGGATTTGGAAATGTGATTCCAAAAAGGATCATAATAAATACATTCACCGTGCACAGAAAAAAGTAACGTTTGGTGGTGGTGGTGGTGGTGGTAGCGGCGGATGGAAGTGGTTTGAAGAGGATGATCAGCAGTGGTAGAATGATGATGATGAAGTAATGTTGGCCTGTGGCCGGCCGGCCACATTACAAAAAAATGTAAAAGAGTAGAATTGAGAATGGGAGCATAAAATGGAGATATGTATAGGATAAAAAGGCATGGAGAGATGATAATATAGACATTGTTATAAGAAGACGCAACGCAATAATAAACATTTTTGTCGTATAATCTTTTACTGCTCTTTTTTGGAATTTCGGAACGTGTATTTTGTGAACTTTTGCTGTATGATCCAGCAATAATGTTATATTTTACTCTTGGGAGGCTCCTCTCTCTCTCACTCTGGTCGTTGTGCTCTCGGTGCTCGAGTTTGAGTTATTATTGGACAGAGATCTTTTTGGCTCACATTTCTCAAATAAACTAAATTGCTATTCATAGTATTCTTTTTATACTCTGTACAGTAGTCACATAGCCATATAATAATCAATGAACGTTCATGTAATAACGTGCACATTTATTTCTCTCGAGCTTGTTTGTGAGGACATTAATATTATCATAATATGAATGGGGATGGAAATACTATTAACATTCAAGTAAAGTCAAAGTGGAATACATAGTCAGCAGAGAGCAAAAAACCACATAATCTCCATAAAATCTGACCGCGCTGCGATGCTGTCTACTCGGAATTGTAATAAAAGTGATAAGGACGACTGCGATGATGAAAATGGAAATGGGGCATTACATTTCATTCAAACGATCAGTTGACTGATTCGCTTCGCTTAATAAGTTAGTAGGTAGATTGGAAATAATATATAGGTTTTTACATTTAAAACTTGATCCATGTATAGTTGACGAAGTAGTTCTTGTAAAACGTTGATACTCTATCCAAGCTGAAACCATCATTTTTCTTTGTATCACACACGTCAAATTGTGATTTGGCAACGTCAAGACGGGAATGGTCGTAGGTCGGGTTTCATACTGCTGCGCTCGTTAGATGCATGAGGTTAGCATGGACTAAGAAAAGGTGTAGGAAGCTATCAATTACTTGAATTCAACCTATCAGGAAGATAAAGCACCAGATGACATGCAAAAATGGGAATAAATGATCTAAAATGGCAACGGCGATAATGACAAAGATGATGTGATAAAAAGAAATGGTGGGAGAGGAAAGGCCAAGGATAGATATTTTACTCTTTTAACGAATGATCTCATCTCCTTTGTTTGAGACAAGATAAGAGTGAGAACAAGTTGAGATAATGTTATAATTGGGGAGAGACAACAGCAGTAAAACTGATTTTATGTGTGTCCGTCCATCCGTCTCCATGTACGTACACAAGCATTTTCTGCCCAAAATGCATAATATGCAGCTAGAGATACACACTTCTTTATCCAAATATTCCTACCCATCCGCCGTGAGGAAAAGGTTACATCATAAAATACATACAACTTTTTTTACTATATCTACCATAAATACAATTTTGGTTTTAGCTATTCGCAAATTACTCGTCTGTATTTACCACATGATCATCATCACAAGCGCCTTTTGTAACAAAATACCAATGCACCTTTTATCCCATAATTTGCTTTTCTCTCTCTCTCTTTTGCACTCTGACTGGATAAATGGGAAATGTGAGTTAGTAATTGTGAATGTGCCCATTTATCCATTCTTCTTCTGCTCTCTGTATTTTCTGCCTCGTTTCTCATTTATTATTTGCCATAATACCAGTAAATTGTGTCTCCTGGTTGTCTTTCTTTTTGTCTCTCTGCCTTCTGGCCGGACATAAAGGAATGTGGTTGTACGAACAACGTGTATACGTATTGTATTCAGGTATATTCACAGCTCAGTGTATTCATTCACCCTAGTGTGTTTTTGATGGAAGAAAAACTAAAATGCCATGATGCCATATGGTTGACGTAACTCCCCTCTCTTCTCTCAATAACTACACACACTGTCGACAACGAGCAGTGAAGAGAAGTGTTTGAAAAGATGAAGAAAAAAGTTTCTTATATTCCATTATCGTCATTACCATTATCATTATACCTGGATGCATGATGACGGGTACGTTTCTCTTTATTTTTCATCATCGTCGTAAAGTAAAATACACAACGTGCCTATTTTGGAGTTGTATTGTTGAGTAAGGACTGGGGCTCTTTTCTTCTTACTTCCATTTTTTCGTCATCGTACCCACAAGAGACCACTCGCACACACATAAAAGCTATTAGAGTGCAAGAGGAAGAAGACTAGGACATGGTTCAATTTGTAAGAGTAAGCAAACGGGGAATGGGAATGCACCTCTTCATCATTCCATATGCACACACACACATTCTCTCTCAGCCATCATCTTTATATCATGCATCCTTCCTCCCATATCGTCAGTCAGACAGTTTTTCTGCTGACTAACCATGTAATAACGTACGTAATAGAAAATATCAAATATTAAAACTATGTGTCGGAATGATGGGATAAAATGATGTGTTAAAAAAAGCATGCCAACCGCGTACCACACAGCATTTTTTGCGTTTTCTGCTCTGCTCTGAGAAATGGAAAGGAAATGTGGACAAAAAGAATAGAAAAGGAGAGCGAAAGCCCTGTAATAATAACAACTCTGCTAAAACCATCGTCAACACTGAAGATCGGCAATGTAATAATAATAATTATTATAACGCTTTGGCTCTGACATTGTTCCTTAATATTCCCTGTCCCTACTTACTTTTCCCACTGCTGCTGAAATATTGGATCGTACGTTTGTGCTTTGCACCAAGTCAATAATAATAATAGATAAATACACAATGTGGGGGATTAGCAGTAGTGGATGTAGTTTTTTCTTTGTCCGGAGGAGTAATAATAATCATCGCATACAGAGTGTAGATAATATACATATACGCATTGTTACGCAGAAGGAGAACCGAAGGGTATTTGTTATAATCTGTGCATTGGCTATGTTGTGATTTCCTTAAGTGCCCCTGGCATTTTGTACGTTCGTAATAAATGCATCGTGCAATGCAAGAACTCATTTTACACACCGGTTTATATAAGGCAACCCTTAAGCTCTAAGGGATGCGTAAATGTGTTTGAGGATATTTTGACCGTAGGTTCAAAAAAATATATATAAGTGTACTACGTGCTTTCAATCTGGCAGGGCTTTAGTTGGGTTAGCGAAAGGGAGAGGAAAAAGAGGGTTCCGTTTAAATTAGATTCACTTGCGTTACAACTTGGTTCATGATGAATTCAATAGTACACAGACTCAGAGAAACTACATCTTCTTCATCTTATCCATGTTGCGTACTTTGATGTACTGTGTGCACATCCCGAGAAAAAAACCCAATTACAAGCTAATGCATTACGTGGTACGGCGTTTGCTGTGCGTACAACAAACTAATAGGATGAATTGGTGCAGTTGTCAGTTGCCGTGTTGCTGTTGCAGCTGTAACAACGCTGCTCTTCTCTGCTCTGTGTAGACTACTCTCTGGTGCGTGCGGCTTGGCGTTTTATACGGTTTGGGTGTTACTCTGTATGAATAAAAAGGGGGTAAAAAAGAGTGACGCATAGTGAATATTGAGATAGTGAGAGTGAACTTTATGACGGTATTGAAATTCAAATAAGAGCAAATGCCAGGCCAGGAGAAGAGAAGCTGAAAAAATATTGTATATATGTGCATTCGACAAAAATTGTTTATGTGAATGTGCCACAACGAGCAAAGTGGACTTACTGGAGAGTGAGCTGTTGTGAGTTACATGGAGGAGCTGTGTATGTGCACATTATATAATGCATGGATTTATTATTGAGTTGTTGGAAATTAAATGGCAAAGCTGAAATAGATTTCGCTTGCTTTTCATAAATACATGTGTATATCTTAGTTAAATTTTTAATGGTGTGTCAGTGTGCATGTAGATATTCACACGAGCTCAGCAGCCAGTAAACCGGCAGTTTGTTGATTCTTTCGGGTTGTTAACGTTTGTAACTACTTTAACACAAACACATGCATCAAATACACACTTAATGTTTTTTTCTGGAATCTTGTTCACATTTCATCTCTCTCAAAAGTGATGTTAGTTATTGTGTTGTTATTATTAAGAACTTGTGAAGTGAAATGAAAATTTGTGTCTTTGCTTTGATCGTGGCTGCTGGCTGGCTCTCTCTGGCTGTTAGTGTTGTTGGCAGTTAGTTGAAAAGTTTACTTGCTTTTTAGATCCTACTTAGGTTCCCTCTGTTCACATTACCGCTGACAGTGAACTCACATCTTGGAAAGGGAAACGCATCATAAAAAAGGATATATGTAGTCAGTCAGTATAGTGGAGAGTGTACACAGAAATACAAAAAACGTGGTTACCTTGCTTGTTTCTTCATCTTGAATCTTCTGCTCGGTAATAATAATGTGATGGAAGAAATGCACATAATAAATTTTTGAACCCTCTTCAATCTTCGTCTTTTACAACTCAACTTGCTGGAGTTTCCTTTTGGATTTCTTTATTTCTTTCTATCCACCACCACTATCTGTTGCGTTATTAATGTGGTTGTACAATAGTGTGTGTGAGAAGGAAAAAAAGTAACGCGGACATACTCTTCTTTTTACACCAACCAAGTTATCTGTTCTCTGTGCATACGCACTTTTTACGCAGATACGCATACTCTAACTTATTGCATCTTATAAAATATTATTACTTTCAAAGCTGATGATGATTAAGGAGAAAAGAAGAACAACGAAGAGTTTTTATATACAAAGTTCTTGTTGTTACTCCTGAGATGGTCCATTGGAAACCTCAGTCTCAATAGAGTTTATAGACAGTAGGAACAAAAAAGCAAGACAAGAGCTTCACAATTTTTGTAGAAGCAAATGACGATGGGAATGGGGAAGAAGAAGGAGGATGAATGATGCCCGAAGGGCCTTTGAGTCTTTATGTAATGCTTAGTGTCAGTTAGTCGGTAGGGTTTCTTTTTTCTCTGTGAAAGAAAAGGAAAAAACTCAAGAAGTGAGAAAACAACGGAGAATAATAATAATAAGCGAGATTGTTGTGTGTGGAGCTTTCCAGTGTGTAAGTTTGAGAGTACCACCATCGGAGGAGCATTCCCTATCTTGTGTGTAGGTACGTATGTATATTATATTTTTTTGATAAGTGATTGCTAGTTGTGTTTGTGTGTGAGAAAAAAGAGGAAATTACAAGGACCTCGAAAATAAGATTACATCTTACACGCACCACCGGAGACATTGAAACAAGAAAAAGGTGAAAATAATATGAAGCATTAGCCTTATTACCTTTTTTATCCTCTTTGTCTCTCTCTCTCTCTCTCTTGCTTGTATTCTAATGATATCAAAAGTAAAAATCTGTTGGGATTTATTTGCTTTAAATGGGACATACACAAAAACAAGGCTGAAACAAATTGCAATGTATTTTTTTCTTGTGTGTACTATTTTGTAATTTAGGATGTAGCTTTTATTACTAGTTTTATGCTTGCTTTTAAGACCATGCTTGTCCATCAGTTGAGTGGTCAGTTCATCCAGAGATAATGGAGTAGAGGTCAGTCCGTTTCTTGTTCTTACTTTACTTGCAGTCAAACGGTCATAAATCCAAATTAAATTTAACAAACAAAAATGGACATTACAGACGGGTCTATGAACGAACATTACGTAGCTCGTCTGCAGCTTGATGTTTTACAATGTAATGTTCTTATTACTGTCATTGTTGTAAAACATTTGACAACGACACCAACAGAAATGCAATGGGGAGCGGTCAGCTCAGCGGTTTGTAAGAACAGATAATGTGTTCCATATACAGCACTCCCTTCTTGTACAAAACTGAAGTAAGTCATGCAGCGTTGCTTTTTGTTTTGAACAAATAATCAAAATGAGATGATGGAAAAAAGAAAGAATGGAAATAATTCCTGTCCACTTACTTACTGCTGACCAGCTTTTGCTCTTCGTTCTCTTTTTAAATTAATGCAAGCACGGCTAACATTTTGAGAAAACATGCTGCACTGCAGTTTCCATTTTATGGCCCTTTTGTTCTAATGTGTGTCATGTTTTTTTGTGATGGTGGTGAGTCAGGCTTGCAGTCATGCAGTAAAAGTACCTTGTTCAATGTATACCTAAATATGGTTTACTCGGTTAGTAATTCAATGAAAGGCCATGATGTGATGATGACGAAGATGACTATGTGTGATCATTGACGATGATAACGGACAATTTACCATTGTTCCCCTATCACAAGTAGTCATCATCATCGTCGTCGTCATCTTATCCTGCTTCAGTTTCAACTGGACCAACAAACAGCGGTAATAATCATAATGCATAATAAGCGTAGCATGTGGTTGTTACTTTAGAAAATGATGGCATCAAGTCAAGTGGACGATGTGATTATATTGGAGCTAGTACAAGTTTTGCTGAGCAGTTAGGGGGAACCTCAAAAATGCAGTGGATGAGCAGGGATATTTTTTATTATTGTAAATTGTAATTTTAGATTAAGTTGAATTTACTGGATAATGGGGTAGGGTATACACATAATATGCGGCAGTTTTATCTGACCTACATAGGCTGATGCTGGACAAAAACAAGATGTGCGTGAAGTCAAGATGACCACGATACGAGGATGATTATGAGAAAAAACTTGAGTTTGAGATTCTATCAGCAGATCAACGAACCAAAACCAAGCCCATCAAGCCAAATTTGAAAGGTCCTGTTTCCTCAGTGTTGTCGTGTTGATCTTGGTTTAAAGTTGAGACTGAGAGTGAACAAGAAAGTGGGACGGTGAAGGAAGGGAAGTAAGAGAGGCTGAAGACGAAGCAAGTGATATAATTTTACGATAGGGAAGTAATGGACCATGTGTGTATGAAAGTCAAGTCAAATGGTACCTTACGCAGGAAAATTGTCCATAAGAAAAAAAACTTGAGTTTGAGATTCTATCAGCAGATCAACGAACCAAAACCAAGCCCATCAAGCCAAATTTGAAAGGTCCTGTTTCCTCCGTGTTGTCGTGTTGATCTTGGTTTAAAATTGAGACTGAGAGTGAAGTTAACAAGAAAGTGGGACGACGGAGGAAGGGAAGACGAAGCAAGTGATATAATTTTACGATAGGGAAGTAATGGACCATGTGTGTATGAAAGTCAAGTCAAATGGTACCTTACGCAGGAAAATTGTCCATAAGCCAAGGTAGATAATCTAACGGGAACATGATATCTGCCATAAACAATGATGACATAAAAGGGTTAGTTGGAGAGTCGGTATATGTGCCAATGGGTAATTTTCTTCAAAATAAGGTAAAAACAAGTTTATAAGAACAAGTCGGTAGATGAAAGGAGGATTATCTGCAAAGTATTTTGTTGTTGTCAATTGCGTATAATGATGAAGGGCAAATTCGTTGGTGGCTGAAAAGGCAAGTTCATTATGAATTGCGGTTATATATATTGGTTTTAATGATGTCAACAGTGTAGTTCATAGGAAATTGGCTATTAAAGGTAAGAATTTACTGAGAATAAGGGAACTGTATGTAGACGATGAGAGAAAATGTAAGGTGCATTGTAAAACTAGTGAAGCATAACAAAGTATCCAGTTTACAACCTTGTGAAAAAATTTGTAATTTCTTATAAAGTAGATTTGATTTTAAAGGACTTAGCTAATCAGCTTTTACACATGTTACTTACATTTAATTTTAAATCTTCATAATATACACCTTTATATTAATATATCACAAAAAGGAGATACAAAACGTATTGTGAATTGTGAATGTGACTAGACTTTGCTCTCCGCACTAGCTTTTCATTTCCATCTCATCATCCGTCATCACATCACATTTAAAAAGACAGAAAAAAACTTCT
>JAHZMV010000534.1:0-29620 GCA_027743765.1 Coecobrya sp. COE2
GAACAAGCAAAATCTTATGAGACAGGAGCAACGAGTGATGATGAACATTATTATTAGCACATTCATTAAAAAGGGCTGCAAACTTGTAAATCAGTGATACCTGCGGAGTTGCTGCAGATACAGGCAGCCACCATCAACAACATGAGACCACCAACTTTTGCTGTTGCAATGCAATCAACACAAATATCAATATGCAAGTTCGTTCTTGCAACAATAACTTGTTGTAGGGCATGATTATTTATTCAGTTTTATGCGATTGAATAATGAATGGATGGGCAATGTGTAACTTTAAAAGAGCTTTGTCGTCGGGATGCGATGATGTTTTCGTGTTCACTTTGATGGAATGCGTAACAAAATTATAGTGTTGCATTGTACGTAAGGTAAAATATACTGCAGCAATCACGGTCGTAAATATTTTCATAGATACATAGGTAAATACGGGCAGGTTTACCTGCAGACAAGTGGCTGTAGTTTGGATGTGG
Source organism: Coecobrya sp. COE2 (assembly GCA_027743765.1). NCBI lineage: Eukaryota > Metazoa > Arthropoda > Collembola > Entomobryomorpha > Entomobryidae > Coecobrya > Coecobrya sp. COE2. The sequence goes on from JAHZMV010000534.1 coordinate 483, forward strand.
GCATGAATCCTATTCTTCCTACTTCATTTTTAATTTTCGCAAACTACTTAACGTTTTACGCATGAAGTGCATCAACTATTCTGTGGTAGTTTGCTCAGAGATTCCTATAAGATTATGTGGCAGAATATTATCCTTGCAATTTTCTCAAGGTCCCCTGCATCACCCATTTCTACAACACAGCTGCCACGTTTCGAACAATTTACCACGATGATATGTGTGAATAAACTAATACCAAAATGAGACCAAAATGCTTTTGAGGGGAACCCATAAGCTCTAATTGTGAATCTGACTTTTGTGGTATAAATGGAAATATACAACTAGCCAAATAGTTTAAAACAAATGCTGTAAATGCAGTTAAATAATAAGCAAAAGTGAGGTTCCCAAAAGGATTTAGTCTAATCCCTATAAAGGATGAACTTGTGGTGGTCGTGTAACAATCTGCAAATTAGTAATTTTGCACAATTCTGTAAAACTCCACCTTCTCACGGTAACTGCTTTAACCGCAATTACGGTCATTGAATGCATCATACAATGGAGATTACTTAATGCACTGCCTTGTGTCTTTCCAGTGAGGTAATACTTCTCCAAGAAAAGATTCACGCATATTATAGTTGTTACTCATTATGCTGACTAAGCATTTTCCGTGTGCTGGAATAGTATGCACTAAATACAGCATCAAGTTTGTAGTCCGTATAGTAGTCCGTACTACGTAAGCAAGATACCAGCAATCATCACAATGATCCCTGAGTATAATGATTATGAATATTATTATAATGAAAATGTTCTGGGATGCCATCATCGTCCAAGTTCATTACTAAAAAGATAATTCCCGCAACCTTTTAGTCGACGGTTTATAAGTGTTTGATCGATACAAGAAAAAAATTCACAAAATTGTAAGATGTTTTATTCGAGTAAGGTATACACGTGTGAGTAAGTAGGGACTAAAATCTGAATGATTAAAATGAGAAAGTCAGGCGACTGGGAAGTACAAATTTTGTCTCTTTCTTTTTCTTATTGAACCTCCATAAACCTGAATAGATTACGGATTCTGGAAAATCCAACCGCACAAATCACAACTTGGCTTGTCGTCTGGCTCTCAACAAATTAGGTACATCATGTTCTGCAGCATTCTTACAATATGTTAAGCATTTTTCATTTATCATCAATCTTGCACAAGACATCTATTATGCGAGACATCATCATGTTTTCCAACGATTTGAAACCGTACTCTGCACCAACAATAAATATAAGTTGTTTGCTGATTTTTGTCTCGGTTTTCTGTTATTTTTTTGACAACAAAATTATTTATGGCAGCAACAAATCAGTCCGCTTTTTTGGCAAGAATCGTCTAACTAGATTTCTGGATACGCAAACCGTTATCGGTGTAGCTCAAATTTCAGTGCAAATCTCAATGCTGTTAAGCTGATAATGAGATGATGCGATAATGACGTTGATCACTGCCGGATATTATGCTCATCGGCTCACAAGATGTTACCCCTTCTATGCAGACACTTTAGCTATTTTGATGATGATAATAATCTACGTTGACATTCCCATGAATTTTCAAGTGCAGCTCAATGTCTTTTCTGGTTATATATCATATTATTTCAATGTTTGCCACTAATTTTCAGTGTGAAATCACGTAAAGCTAATAAAAACAGAAACGTCAACAATATAGGAAACCACAGCACTAATGGCAGTGGCAGTGGAAGTATAACTGCTGTTGCAGGTACAAACGTGGTCGTATTCTCGTACAATAGAATGGAGTAATCAAATATGAAAGAATACCTTGCCTGTGATATGAATGTTTATGACATGACAGATGTAAAGGATCAGCTAATGCAGGAAAATAAGCTGAAAATTGTTTTAAAAGCCAGTTTGGATGGATGAATGCATTGCATTATTTCATCACAATAATCCAGGGATTAGATAATATATATTCTATGAAATCCAATAAAGATTTTTTCGCATTTTTCAGGATATATTATACAGCGCAACAGCGGCAGCGTTTTGTTAAAGGCAATAAATAAAGGAGAATATTATTACTATTATGTATGCCTATTTGTAATGCATAATAGCAATATAATATGTTGATACTTACCAAGAATTGCAGATCCAACGAAAAGACTCAAGGTAACACTGGTGAAGGTTGTGAATCTCTGCAAAATTTCGTACACATTTTACCATACAATATTATTCAAAATGACATAAAAGTAAAGTTGTTTATTGGCAGCAGTGCAGTGGCAGTGGTGGTACTTTAAGAAAAAACGTTATCCTTTGGCATAAGAGCAATTATTTAGCATTTTCTTCTAGCAGGGCTGCTCGTCCACCTATCTCTCTACTATTCTTATTATTACAGTGTGCGTGTACACTTGAAAAATCTTGCTTTTTATTTTTCCATACATCATTCAAACAACAATGATACAATTGATAATGTAAAAGTGCTTCACTTAATTCTTCACACGTTAAAAATGTTCATGATAATGATAATAATGGATATACCTACCAAGTCTATTTATCAATGCACTGCACTATGTGTAGAAGCAGCAGAAGGGAGACTACGTTGATAAGGTGTTTTTAATTTAATTGGCAACATCCACCTCAACTTGGAATGCAAAAGGGCCATGGAAAAATTCACATGACACATGCCATGATGCTGGTAGCTAGCTGACTTTTAAGTCTATTCATGATATGACGACGATGATGGTGAATGAAAAATACTTTTACATTTATTATATAGTATGGCTAATATCAAAGGTAAAAAGTTAATGGCCACCCAGCCGACAGAAAGAACTACCCTTTGCTACGATCATGATCATAATGATTTTGTTCGTGTTTCGCATAATACACTCATTGTAAAGTACAAATGAATAAGCGCTCTCTAGAGTTATCACAATCACTGTTGCTGTGCGTATAGGAATTATTATTAAGTAATGTGAACTTGAGAAGGTTAACTTATGTAATATTCTATTATGATATCAAGTGCAATTAAGATTCCCATAAAAATGGAATCCAACCACCTACTTGTCTTTGAATTTTTGGCTAGTTTCAAGAACGTTTTTAAACCAAAGTAGTACCACTGAACACAAAATTGTTATTGGGTGTTGCTTGTCCGACATGCCATTTTATTGTAATATCATGTGAATAGGCTGTAATTACGACTCACCTCCTTTCGAACGCCAGGGAAGATTATGATGAACGCAGTGAACAGAGTAAAGAAGACGACATATAGGGTGATGGTGGGAACATCGCCGGTGACGGGAGTCCGATTGCTGTAACTATACAGCGTAGGCCCCCCATCGGTTCTGAACGCATCGAACCAGCCTCTCATCGTAGGCTACGCTTCCGGTCAAGAAGAAATGTCCAATGACCGTCTTCTTCACCTCTACCTGTTGAAAACATGAAAAAAAATTAAATAGTGACTTGTGACCACTACAAAATTTTGTTACTGATAAACTACAACTATTCCATAAAAATTGTAGCATTCTCAGGCGAGGTTATCAGACTCCTTAATGAGCTTACATATTATTATCGTACCTATTTCCAAATATGGAGTTCTTAATATATTCATTTACAAAGTCACATTTTCTTCTAATCACTAAACGATTCCAAAGAATTAACATGAATACAGCATTTACAACTTTATTCATTGCAATAGATTATCAGACAGTACGTCTTTTCATGGCATGACTGACATGACCCAATCTCTGCACTAAACCACTAGGTTAACAGTATTTCCATTATAAACTGTCATTTGTCACCCTTCGTCATAATCATGACGAAACAATATAAAAAAGAATATGCACCTTGCGTACATCGTACCAGAAATAACATTTGTTTTTGTATTCTTTCTTGCGTATTGATTTAACCCATGACATATTCATCTATCATAACCGTTGCTGATTGTGCAATACAAAGCCCTAGAAAAACCAATATAAAGTACATATTATTGAAAAGCCTCCTCATTTGGAATAAAATACACAGTCTGACCTCCACTTCCATATGTTCATAGATCACAATTCAGAGAACAAAGGGAAGACGATGTAGCTGCTGTGCGGTGTCTTTATCAAACCCTGCTTCTTTGTTATTGTTTGGTAGCCCTGTCATCAACAAGCGTCAATAGTAATATTAGTACTAGTACACATACAGACCCATACCATTTCCATATAAGGCTCTGATTTATTACTAAAGGCGATGTTTTTATGTCTTGTCTGTTCAGTGTTTACCTTTGAAAAGCATCAAATGAAAAAATGCTATTTGTACTTAAGTTGTAACGAAAACGTAATTCATGGAGAATGCAGAGATGCATTTAAATGTAGCTACTTAATATTAGGAACCGTTTTTCTCAAGCTTGCATATTGTAATTTTTTGTATCATTTTGTTTGATTGTCTTCTTGTAAATGCAGCCAATCAGTCAGCAGAATAAAAGAGACCTTGCGTTTCTGCGAATGTCTGCCATGCTCATTCATTTGGAACAATGAAATGTCATCTTTCTTTGCAAGTCAGTCAGTTAAAAAAAGAAGTGTACAAGTTGTAGGCTACAACAATAGCACGCCAAACACTTTATACATCATTTCAATATTTTGAATAGGATGATCAGGAGAATGAGCAAAAATGTGCAAATGCGATTGGATTTATTATTGTCACATCAATTATACTTGTCCTAGTGTCCCATGAGTTGGATGCACCTACCGCGACTATAGATAAAAATTGCTAACCAAACTGCATGGGTGGTTGACTGACATTTGACATGACAAACGATGATGGCTTTTTCAATGGGTACAAAATGACAAAAACCTTGTTTGGAATGAAAAATAAAGAATTGTACAAACTTTTTTCGTGATTTGTAATTTAAAATGAAAAGTTAATGTATACAAAGATGGGCCTTTTTTCTCCATTGTCATGCAGTATTTAGTTGATTATATCATGAATATAATATGGCAGGGAGCATTAAGTGAACATTTAAATATCTCGAGGCTCCATAATATGAGTTCTAAAGGTTTGTCTCTTCGGTTTTACTAGAAAGCAATAACACTGTACTTGACCATGAGCAATGAGATACAATGCAGACTTTTTTAAATGCCATCTATCAGCTTTCAAAATATAATGGCATTCATATGACAGGAGATTAAACAATAATCTCCAGTAATTGAATCTAAAATACATTAAATCACAATTTCGTAAAAATTAGGTCGTAAAATTGACTTGTGGATTTTTAAATCACTGAATGAGTATTGTCACCGGTGGGGTAGTGACGAATGAAATGAATGAAACCGACCGGTAAAAAATAAATTCATTGTTTTGACTACAGCTTGGTAGCTTTGTAAGCTTTGTCAACTCTCGTAAATTCGACACGCTCACCAATAATTAAATTTCCAAGCTTAATTACATGGTGTATGCATATTATTATCGTTCAGCAGTGTGCATGCATTATTATTACCATTGTCAATGTTTAATAACAGCAACAATAAAAATTAAATCTTTTTTCATGCTCTCAACTCAAGTGTTATCAACTATAACTAGTTATTGAACCTTCTCTTACAAATAAACCTTTTACTACATGGGTATGTGCGCATAAAGAAAAGGAAGGAGATAGGAAAACTGCCTCGTAGAGTTCATACAAAAAATAGAAAAAGCCCCTATCAATTATCCCTCGATCCCTTTGCGTTTACATGCTCAACTAAGTCAGAACTCATCATGTAACAAATCTACAAACGCTATAAAGGACTACATGCAATAAACATAATACATACAAAGATTAGCAAAAAATGAAAGGGTGAAACAATACAGACAAAATACTCACGGCTATTATGAAATAACACTTAATCACCACTACGAGCAGGTAATGAAATTCACGAGGAATAAGTGAGGGAACGGATGCCGTCTACATCCGAAAGGAACTTGAGGTAGGACATTATTGTAAGGTTTGGGAAGAACCCAACTCTTCAACTTGATTGTAGGAGGAATGTTAAGAGGATTGACTGACTGACTGGCTTACTCACTCGAATGACTACACAATATTAGGATAGCACATGAAACAATTTCCCAATCATTCTCAATTCGCCCAACTGACTACGTAATATGTATATATATATAATATATATTAAATTATTGTCATAATTTTCAATACACTTAGCTACTTTGGTGTACTCGTATAGAAGCTTCACCATATTTTCATTAACATTTTCGCAGAAATTGCAGACGAAAACCCCCTTCAGGGATATTACTCCACTGATGAGCGTACGTGAGACTAAAGACCGTTTTGCAGCAATTATAATTTGCAACCTTTCTTCTTCTTTTTACTAAATAGTCATTCCAATTGTAGAAAGACATTCAATCCAAAGGGCACTGTTATTAATCAGACAGTCAAACATGTCAAGTCAACCAGAAAAAAAGTATTTACCTTTTTGACGGAAAGAAAGAGCCAACATTCGACCAAAACAGGAGAAGGGTTTGCTCAAAACAACAAATTAAAATGCATGTCTTTTGGACATGGACAATAAAATAAAGAAGAGTCTTTTGGTTATGGATAAGGAGGTAAAAAGAATCCCTTTTTTGAATAAGATGAAGAAGATTGCATACAAAGAGAAGATTATAACTTTTTGGAATAACAAATACAACAATGATTTTTAGAGAGGTACGGTAGAGTAATATGTACGAGACCTTGGAACCTGTTGAATTTTTATGTGTGTACAACTGACTGACTGACTGTCTTGAATGAAGAATGAAGAGAAGAAGATGAGAAAATAATATTGGTTTGAATATATGCAGGTGGGAATAACATGAATATTATTAAGTTTGTTTGCTCTTAACACATTGTAACGGTTTATTATCAGCTTCTACAAGATCGATGACTAGATACATACATATTACGTAAATTTAGCGAAGGAGATGACCGGCAGGTACACATTTTTGGAAGGGAGGATGTGATGTAATAAGGGCCGTGTATAGCCATGTGCCTCGCTCCTCTCATCATTTGTTAAGAGTACTACTGTGAATGCAGACGTGATGATATAAGCAATCAAGCAGTTTATACGATTGTTCAAGACGAGCGTCTTCATAATAATCATTGATGATGAGCTATTACAACGGATAAGTTGTGTACCATCTTTATCCTTCCTGCCTTCTTTTTTATCGTCTGAATTCCTTTACACATTTCAATCTCCTCTTTTGTTTGCACAGTGATCATTACATCGTACTCATGGTGTTAATGCATATTCCAGGTAATTTATGTATGTATGTATTTTTTCTTTTTAATGTTGAATGGGTCAATAAATACTTGGGTTGTAAAATACTGTTCGTTCAAGGTGCTCAGTATTTCGTCAGATTAAAAATTGAAGGCGCCGTTTTATGTACAGGTAGGCATTTTTGTAAGTTACTGAATAGTTATTCACCTAAAGCTATATCAGCAACAATCAGCAAGTTCAAGAAATTTCTCTTTTGTGCATCTTAGTGAATAATATAGTGATAAGCTAATGTGAGAACCTTCCAAACAGTAACCAGTAATGATTCAGAATGCGGTAATATTGAACAAAAAATGTCAAAATCTAAAATGCTAATCTCAAATCTAAATACAGGAAATATTATATTATCATGATGATCACCTGCCTGGTACTGACAGGTTTGTTAATAACTACAGTGGCAAGTACATTATGTATTCTCTGAACTGACAAAATCGTCACTGTTCCACGAAAAATAGTGCAAATTGCAATATACCTAAGCTGGAAGTTGACTGCAACCAAAATCTTAATGCAAATAATCATAATGTACACAATATTACGGCTAACGCCATCATGCAATAGTTCATGCTCATAATATTTGCTTAACTCAGTAGCTCAAAAATAGTCACGTTGAGAGTGACTTCAGAAAATGGGTGGATCAAACGTTATTTAAATCAAGATTGCATACAAAATAAAACACCTATGCATTATTGTTACAAATAAAAAATTTATTTTCACATGCGTCCATTACCTCTTGCTTATAATATTTAACAACACTTTCGTTTATACACCTAATACGTGGCGACACGGACAAATATTAAATCGGCATCAGGTTTGGTTGAAACTCTGTACTTGTACATAACAGTAGTAGGTCAATTAATATTTGTACACATGTCAGAGTTGAACCTGTGATCTATGCAGTGAAATATTCTCGTCTCATTTTTAATTCCAAAATTGACAATTGGATTATGAGTTGATAATAATCATCAGTCGATTTAGTTTCCATACTCATCAATGTTCAAACAATAAACTACTATTTAATTATATTAATCCAATCCGTCCAGCCAAGTATGCATGAAAACAAAAGAATTATGCAAATAAATTACTGTAAACGATCACCCATAAATGATCTATTATTCCATGACGCGACAAAAAAAAATTGTGGCAGAGATATATTAAATCCAACAACCCCAGACGACATATAAAAGGTAACTTATATTGCGTTAAAGTTTAAACAAGCAAAAATGGAGGATTTTGCCGGCATGAGGTAGTGCAAAGGAAAATAAAAGTGTATGTAAGCAAGTAATCTGAAGTAAATCACTAAAGTACCTCTTGATCTACGTTTGACGTATATCAGTGACTATCACGTCAAAAAGACAAAGTGTTGCACAACATCAAACAATATTGCCTTACAAATTACAAGACAGTAGGTGTGAGACAGTAATAAAAGCCTACATTATTGCTCATCACTAAAGTCATAATAATCAAGATATTTATGAAACACTTTTGATTTTTATGACGATGATGATGATACAACAAATGCTTGTATGATTCTTTAAAGCGAATAAAAAGACGACTAATTTTCGGCACTTCTCCCCAGTGAATGTGGGTAGAGTTAGGACCTGCAGCATAATGTCCACCCTTGATTAACAGTCCCCATTACGACATTTATTACAGAATTATTAACTTGTCTCAACAGTGAGACAATCGTATCCAACAAGTTTCTCAAAATGGTACAATGTGACATTATACATTGCCATAAAGATAATGAGCACTTGCTCACAATGAGTCCAGAAGTGAATTTTAACTAATTATTCAATTTAAATGGAAAGGAAAAACCAGCTATTCCTAACCTATATACACATATTGCATGTAGGTACATGGTATATTGCAGTTTCAACAGTAATAATTTTCTTGATTTCTCTATGTTCTGTAGATTTGTGCCCTAGACTTTTGGACCAAGAGTGTAAGTGATACATAAATATGCATGCATACCCGTACGTACAACTGTACGTCATTTCAATTGTCGTCTAATTATCTTAAGATCAAGAGAATGCAACTGTAGTGATACATGATTTATGTAATCAATGTAGTGTATTTGAGAACAATGATCATTCATTTTACAATTGAATTAACATAGAATTGATTCCCGTCTTCACAAAGTTACGATAAGCGGTTTATCCAGGGATCAGAAATCGGTATTCCTGGATCAACTTAAATCAAAGAGAACCATGCACGTATATGCCACTGCCATAATGCATCCATTTCTCTATTTACTAGGTACGTATATTTGGATTATCGCGAGAGATAACGATTTACCATAATAGTATATTTGACTCTGATTTTGCGTGCATTTGTGAGAATACCAAAGTCACCGTTGTACACACCTGCCTTGCACAACAAGTTGCATAATGAGCACAATAATACCACACACAAATTTATGATCTTCTTGTTGATCATCATAATATGAAGCACATGACTGAATGAGCACACGCACCGTGCGGAGCCACAGCATCAGAGAACTGGCCCAATTAATACCGGCACTAATATGACCATGTGTGCGTACAGATACCTACTTGCTTTTTATAATCTGTTGTGCAATCCTTTGCCTCTCCATTTGTATTATCGTCCGGTTCTTATTTCTCAACTACTCAGTCATTAGCCCCAGAGCAACAATATAACAAGTATACAAGCATTACAGCATGACAGTTGTGTGTGGAATGGCTGCTTAATCATCATCAAAAAATATGAGGACATGAAAAAATTATAGAAATTTATGCACAAAAAGTTGATTTTTATTGATATCTCCACTTTCACATGGACTTTTTACCATTACTTGTTATGATCATTTTGTAGTTTACATAAGTAGTGTACACTCAGTATGCAACGCAGGATAGTTCTCAACGTGAGTCTAGTCAGTTGATTAGCCTAACCTACGGACAAGTTCACAGTACACCTGCATTAATGACTCAGTCAGACCGCTTGCATGAGCTTATTAATTTATCGGTTAGTAAGTCCATTCAGTTCTTTCACTCATTCAGCCTGGCTCGGCTTCTTTCATAATGTCAACCTTGTTAACTTTAAATGTACACGCATGTAATCCTTATATTATGGCCAACCAAACAAATTACTTGCCACGTGAAATCAACATTGTACATGATTAATGAATTTGCTCTCTGCATATTTAAAAATGAAAAATTATTACCCCACCACATTTTTTACTTTCTGTATACCTAATCACACTAATCAGTAATCACATTGACTGAACTCATATGACAATGGCAACATTGAACCTGGGCTTTATTATTAAGGATTAGCTTTACAGCTTTACTTACACTATCAATGGCATACGACTAATGCAACGATGATGCTGCACTTGATCAAGATCCAAATATATTATATGAATTTCCAGAATTCCAAATTCTCCAGGTCCGGGTTTTAGTAACGTTAGCACAGGCTTTTTTGCTTCACAAAATTTTTATCGTATTAAAAAATCAAGCCAGCAAATTTTCAAGTATGAAACCGGTTTATTATTATGGCGCACAGAATATATATTTTCTCACAGTAATCACCGAAAAATCACTTGTCACCTTTAATGTACGTTATTACAAGCTATTATGCACAATGACACGCTCNCAGCAAATTTTCAAGTATGAAACCGGTTTATTATTATGGCACACAGAATATATATTTTCTCACAGTAATCACCGAAAAATCACTTGTCACCTTTAATGTACGTTATTACAAGCTATTATGCACAATGACACGCTCATATTTAAATGAACCAAATGGCAATGAAAAACCAATGACCCCACTTTAGTAACAATTAACTCATTAGATTAAACTTTAAGTGAAAACGACGCACCAATTAAATGAAAATAGATAAGGAAAATTTTGACGAGAGTAGTGAATGCACACGCACATTTATGTATCATGAAATGAACTCGCTGGCGTTACTTTTTGAACAAAGGCAACAGCAGCACAGCAATAATATAGTATGGCAAAGGACAACAACGAACAAAGTTGCTGATATTGAAAAGATGATGATAATGACAATGATATTTTGGCCCGGCCTGGCCTGCTGCTATGCTCACAAGATCACTTGAATATAAACTTGACTTCTCCCAAAAACTTTTCAACTGCAGCATCATCCATTTGATGGAATGACAAACTTCTTGGACTACTGCTAAACGACGAAATGTAAAACGTCTGCGTTCTGATGAGGAACTGAAGATCACAGCGAAAGAATCACTTGTAGTCATTTGGCAATTTGTGACCCTCAAAAATCCACCTCAAAATCTCTCGCCAGTCTCATCCAAGGTCCCCTATTATACCTTTATAGCAAGCACATGTTGCAGCATTATGTACAGAACTCGCTAACTTCTTCGCTAACCTATCTTCATAATCAGCAGCATCAGGTAAAAAAGGCTTATTGCCTTTATGCATCTATCCATCCATCCAAACGTATCTCCATAACATAAGGTACACTTACAAACGCAAAACCAACAGTGATGTGACCATTTTTTTCAACAGGAACCACGTTTTTGGCTATTATTGCCATCATCATCATCACCGCTCCTGTTGCTACTCACTTACTTCTTTACTATACCTGTATTATTCTTCATAGCAAACGCAAATGCATACCACAGTGACAAGTACAACAAAACAATGTATTGTTCGTTGAAATACCTATGTAATTGCAAAGCTTTTTTTGTATGAGCTACTTGTATGTACATGCATACAGACTTATATAAATGAATAATAGGTACAACTGATAAAGTAACCCTTCGTGTGTTTCATATATCTCCACGCACGATTGTGAAGAAGTCAGTTTAGCCTTGAGTCTCCTCCAAGATACAAACCCCGGGTCATTGGCTCTTCCGAGTTCGCCTTTCATACATACCTATACAATTGTTTATGAGTTCCTTCCTGATACGCCAACTTTTAGCTAAAAAGCATCTAGCTACACTTAAATAAATTAAATAGCATTAACGATCAGGATAATAGTGCAGTGCAGGAGAAGGATGAGATGCGTTTGCTGTACCTGTACTAAATCTTCTGGATGTGTAAGACGAAGAAGAGTTATAGTCATCCTGATCATGATCATCTGCAATGCAGATTCTGCATCATCTAACTTCTCTCTCCCACACGTTGCAAAGATCTAGTATACCAGTAACAATCAAAAAGAAGCAGAGCCGCAGGTATCAGATCCATCAACGTCTGCTCCTGCGACCATACACAACAACACACGCACACGACTACCACTGCTACTACCATCGTGTCTCGTTTCTTATTCCTATTATCTTTACAGGAATAATAATAATAATAATATGTGCTACGGATGGATGACGAAGATCAGGAAGAAAGCAAAAAGCGTATTATAAATTAGAGAATATTATGAATCCTCGTACCTTTTTCAACCCTATCTACGTCTCACGTCACTTGTACAAAAATCACCAAAGGAGACACATGATGACCACACAATACAGGAAGTACAATAATACTACATTTTTTGCTCGTTCATCCGTTTTACTTGCGCACCTACAACCTTACTACCACCTATATAGCCTGCTGTCCATTTTGGTTTCGTATGGGCTGGAGAAAAAACGATGAATCATTGTGAGTGTACTGTGTGTTATGCATAGATATATACTTATTATTATTATATCCTCATAAATTATTAATAATTTCCTTCCTTCGCTTTGTCAGTCGTAGGCTAGCCTTTTTCTCTTTCTTAAGCAATATGCATGGTCAAAAGCTGCTATAATATTATTATATTACCTATACTGATTTTTTGCGGCTTCTTCCGAATCAGGCAGGATAGGTAGTAATATTTTCAACCAAGAATAATTGCATTGGTCATTGGTTGGGTGTTGTGTTGTTGGGAGTCTATCTATGAGTAGTGACCAGGAAAAAATCACTTCCTTTTTAATATTTAGACATGAGATAAAAAGGCTATAATTGTTATTATTAAAGTTAATACACGACTCCGTTACATGATATCATCGCATTTCCGTTGGTAGGCACTGGGCCGTGTATCTACTTACGCATCTTTTTGGTTTTGGCATAAGAGAGTGAGCGTTCAGTCATCGAGGGATGTTTTATTTATTCGTAAGTACCTACAACAGCAGTGGAATATTGATTTCTTGTGGGAACTGACTGAGCCGTAAACGTTAAATTGTTCATTTTAATTTCAAGAGAGAAGATGATGACGAAAACGCATGGCCTAGAGAACAGAATAGATAATCAGCTATGAAATAATAATGATAATTTTGTAGGTAAAACTGAAACCACTAAGCTAACTGAACTCTGTGTATGTGCATACGATAGATGAGTTCATTACGTGGAGGCAAAACAAGAGGCTAATGCTGCTGTGTGCGTGTAATTTGTTTTTTGCAATCTTACGTATAACAGCTTATCTTATCAGAATTGCAAATTTTATTCGAATTTCCCAATATCGATGAATAGCAAAAATGTAGATATGGTTAAACAACAAGCTGGTAGTTAGTTGGTGGCAGGAGGAAAATGAGCAATAATCCATTGTAAACTGGTTCATGAAATTAAAAAATACGTACTGCTGAAAAAGTCGACCAAGATACTACAAGACAACAAGATTGTATTTTGTATACCAACCTGATAATATTCTTGATATCTTGATTATAATACAATTATAATGATGGTACTAACAAATTGTCCTCATCGTCACTCTGGTAGACTATTCTGGTTTGCGATATTTTATTTTATAAGCAAACTACGGTAATATGCGTACGAATGGTTTCAAACGTTGTATAGTACAGATCACGCCTATATGCGTGAGATGATGATAATGATTACTGATACATGTTTCCAGTGAGTGCGTTTTATGATGAGATAATAGTACTAGCTAACAAGAAGAACAGTCGGCAAAATTGACCTTAACATACCTGGTCGCAAATGCATTCTTAATCCAGTTTTGGCTAAATATAATGCAGTTACGCAGCGTAAATTAACAGAGCTAGTCCTTAACCGTGTATGTAATAATATGTAGTAATTATTGGTGTAAGAACTGTAAACATGTTAATAACATGCAGTAGTAATTGATAATTTGCACGTTTGCTCAAAATAATTAGGTAATCGCGCTGAGGTTGAGTGTCAAGTTTTGTGTTATTCTAAAAATAAAGGCTATTCCTCAAGATAAAACATTTCCGCTAAACCATAATAATTACAAATGGTAACAACACATACGTTCGTTTATAATACATTAACATCCAGTACAAGGGCAAAAGATTAGTTGCTAAAATGAGACTTTATAATTTTAAAAACAGTTTGGTTAAACAAAGGTTTTGGTTTAGCGAAATAAAGATAAAAATGAAGTACAGCTCCAAATGTGTCAAGGAATTTTTCATACCTTATTTGCATAAATTCATACGCCCCCACCCATATGCACATATTCTGATGATGGGTAGGTATACCTCCTGCATTGAAAATAATTTATTAAAGCTTTAAAAAATACATACATTTCATTTGTCGTAATGATGATGTACATGCATGTAGACAAATATTAGGTGCTGGGGTAGACATAAATTCTCATGACTTTTTCAGTTTGATGTTGTTCAGTCGAGTTAATTGTTTTTTGTTTTACTTTAAGGATTTATGTAGTAGTATTTTTATCTTCCGCTAGCAAGTGACGATTATAGCGCGCGTTCCGTATTGCTGCTATAATAATAGATTTGCCATGTGCATGTCCATGTCTAATGTGAAATATCCTTCCGTTTTACCCTGACGTATAACGAGTCATATAATCGTCAGCAAAGTAATTGAAGAAAATAACAAAAAAATGTTGTCTGCATTATATTATTGAATGTACAAACGATAAAAATTAATAAATCACGAAAATGAACGAAAATGATCCGGAAATAAAACTCAGCCTCCCCCGTTCATATTCCAGTCTCCCTTCAATTCATTTCGCTTGATTTACTGTTTTGTATTGATTGTTTGCGTTTGACTCATAATTCAGAACAAGACTGAGACCATACTACAAATCTGATGACAATGCAGTCGTCACAGGCAATAATTGCGATTTAAATGGACACATTCACTTCCGGAAAAACAAACGAATCACTCACATCCTCCATGACTTATGGACAAGCAATAATGCTTATTAAAAATAATAATAAATCTTGGTTCTGTTAGGGTCTAACAGGTTATTTTTTGTGGATATAGTACTCGTATCCTCATTATTTCAATTGCGAATCTGTTATGGTTTTGATCTTATTATCGTTTTATTGATTACTTTCATCTCGATTGACCAGCTTGACCAGCAAAAAATTACACAAATGAAATGGATTGAATTGAGCAATGGCTGGTAATGATATGGTTATGCCTAACAAATTATGGAGCAGTTTGTTTTGCTACGCTCCATTGCACCATCTCCGCAGGCCAGTCAGACTCATAAACACACCCAGGCGGAAATGCCTTTGTCATAATTAGGACTAATAGTAATAAGAGAGTGCGAGTGAACAAAACGTTCCATTATAGTCAAATTGTTCTGCGAATCCAGTGGCCCAATGGTGATTGAAGAGCAAAGAGCACAGCACAGCATGATCATGATCACGACGATGATGACCGTTGGTCATCGTCGTTACCTTAGCATGAAAGTGATTACTATTGTCAGGAAGACGAGGAGCAAAAAATGAGCAATGGCAGTAGAGAAGAGTAATTGCAAGTTGTGATGTGCTACAGTGACCATTATCGTACCTAACGAATACACATATAACTCATTCGTTTAGTAGAGTAGATATACTTTTATGCCTATGTTTTGTAGATTTGCCATTGTTTATGCAATCATCTTTCTTGACTTGTTAATTTCGGCCCACCTAGACCTTCATGAGTGGAAGCTCTTAAAGCGGAAGCAGTGCTCTGTAATCAGTTAAACAACAAAAAGAGTTATGTGAGTCCAAAATTAGCTTAGAACTGAGAGATAGATCACGTTCTCATCTATGTCGTGTAATGATGAATTCTCCATGCGTATACCGTTCCTTTGGCTGAGTAATTTCATGTATTTTTTATCCGAGACACTTTTATATTCACTCCAAACCTCACACACAGACCAGCCCACCACTTATAATGTGTAATTTCATAGCATAAGGTATGTGTATGTACATACTTATTTTAATTAGGATGTATTATAATTTTACGATGCATTTGAGAATCGATCCCAATATCTTGATTTCGAAATACCCCGTCAGTGCTTGTCATATGAACTAATTTTGATATTTACAAAACTATTCTGTATATCACATTATAAACCAGTATTCGCCAACATGATAAATCTAATGCAAAGATTTTGAACTTTGCTCAAATACATGCGGATCCAGCTAAAAGTTTACATCGAAATTTTATATTCTGATTTCTCAAAAGTTTTTGGACTGAATGCACTCATTATAAGTTTATTAATTACCTTTGACAGACTATGTGTTTCAATTGCTAAAAATATGCTTACATTATATTTATATATATGTGTACCTAGTTTTGTATGTGTTGTACTCTAGCCAGAACCATCAAGACCTTCAGTATTCTGTAAACTTCACACGGCCTTCATGAAATCAAGAAAAATAACATAATGTTGATTTATTTTATTATTAATACACATTGCACGCACGTCGCACACTCTACCTAGGCGTCTAGCTAATAGACATTCCAACGTCAGACAGAGAATGAATTTATACCATAAGTAAGGAAATTTGTAGCCACAAATGCTGCAAATTTGACTGTTTACTTTACTGCTTCTTCAAAAGCAAAGTTACACAATATTTTATAAATAATTTCAGTGACACTTTTGTCATGTAACAATTTTCAACTCATCACAGGTTATTAGCCATAAAGACTACAGGATGGTGATATGCTGGGATGGGCTATTTAAACAACTATTTAACTATTATTTATTGTACCTATGATCAATGCCGTGGGGAATGATATGTCATGATACGTACATGTAGCAAAAAGTAAACCTAGCAAAGTGCATGTACTTGTCATAATAATTCATCATTTTAACTCCACAGCCAACGCTTTGGAGATTTTTTCTTTAAAAAACCCAGCTTGTTTCCTTCGAATTGAATGATTTGTTCGTGTTTAGAGATTATACCTGTTTCCGTTTATGAGTCCAGGTATGCTGATTGTGAATCTCAATTGCTGTCTTATATAATAATAATGCTTACTGACTAATCTAAAATTGCTACGATTAGCCTTCAAGTCCAACTCTTCATGATGACTCAATTGGAACTGAGCTTGAAACGTCAAGTCAAATTAGCGGGTTGGTACTACTTTGTAATAACAAAATCAAAGGAAAATTTCAAAATGCCTAAAAATGCTAATAAATGCGCAGTAATCAAGGATGACTTTTGTAAACACCTATATTGTTGGAAAAATGAAGGTAACCCAGACTTCACATTGTCTGTCATCTAGAGACAGGCAGTGCTTAAAATAAGCTGAAGAAATGCGGTTGCAATATAACAGTGGAAATGTACTTGAAATAGCAATGGAAGGAAATTGACTGGAAAAGTTGCATCTGATCATTATACAGCCATAAATGCGCCTAGTTTTTTGCTTGGTTGGCCGATTTATGACAACATTTACCTTCAAGAGATTTCCAACAAAAATTGCATAAAATCATAGAATATTTATTTATCTCGAAAAACCACAAATAATGCTCACGTAACATACCCAGTCGTCTTGCACGAAATTGGTGAGTACTAAAACTTGGCTGAGAATTGACAGTATATTTTAGCAGATCAGCACTTGACATTGCAGCAGAGATTGGTTCAATGACTGTTTGATTTCTTAATATTATTCACTGGCAATCAATATGATACAATTAAGGTAAATACTGATGATGCTGATCGCTGATGGATTATTTCTGAATTAAGTGTGTTAACATTGATTTCGTATAATGGTCAATTAAGTCAGTTCAGTTGGTTAGTGAACCTAACCATGGAGTATTAACGATTATTATGTAAGAAAAAATGTACAAGGTAAGCCCAAATCATTACCACAAAAATATTAATAACAAGTGCGATGTGTGAAGCAGTGCAATGCAAGCCTCCAACCAAACCATCATGCACGCTTGTCTACCCTAATACAATAAAAATTAAGAAATTCCATCGTCATAATAATCACCATCAAAGACAAAAAAATGTAGACACCTCAAAAAAGCATCAGGCACTTTAACTATAGACCCTAAAATGAAATAAATCCGTACCGTTTTGTTGTTGAGTGATGGTTGTAGATTGGTATGGAATGGAGGAGGTGGTTGGCTTATGGCTATTACGTATCCAGATATAATAGATAAATAGTATGCACATATTATAGCATTATAATATTTCATCAGTGCGTAATGCGAGATAAAAATGTTTCACGATTTTTAACCAAAAATATGGATTCACAAGCTTGTTAAATGCACTATCCACATATATACCTATTATCAATGTGTAAAATGGTGTAAATGACCAAAGATAGCATATAAAGTAGATTTGGTTGTGCGAAAAGTTAAAAAAACTGACGTTGGTTTGTAAATGAATAGTTTCTGTTACGCAATGAAACAAACGATGAACAAAGTTAAAAAATGATGGTGTGGCTGGTGATGATGCTGTGCTTACATGCTATATGGACAAGACAATTTTACGAATTGTTAAAAGCAAAAATGCCGAAAGTTCTATTGTTAACACAAATGCATACCATCATCGTCACTGTGTTAGCATTGTCACGTAATAAAAATGGCCACATTATGACGAGCTAAATCTGACAAAAAAGATGATGATGCTACTGATAAAGTAAACCAAGTGCAAAATGCATGTTAGTTGGCACTGTAATAATGGTATTATTGCATTGCATATTATTGCATTATTGCATATTTTTTTCCTTTTTGCTACCGCTGAATACCCATTTGTATGTATGATGTTCATGATGATGGTGACTACCGAGGCGAGGCAGAGAACCACTGCAGTGTAGCAATCAAGGTTTAGAGCAACTTTTATTACCGTGCCGCGGCGATAATGATGAAAATGCTAATATGATAGAGTAGCAGCAACCAAATAATTGCATGGAAATTTTTTCGCTAGATGAAACAAGATTCTGGCTCAAAGTCAGTTGTGAATGACTACGGTTTACTTAATATTTTAGCATAGCATTTCTTGACTATGTATCTGTAAGAAAATGTGGCCGCCACTTCAGCAATAAACCATCTCAACCAACATCGCCACCAGCAAATTATTGCAGAATCTGGTTTAATGTCTTATAATGTGTGAATGGAGTAAAATGAGTTTTTATGCAATTTGCACTTTTAAGAATGTTTCTGTTTGTCTGTATCTCCCTGATTTTTTGATCCTCCCACATCATATAATTTCGTCATCATCATCAATCTTACTTACCAGATACACATATTTGGCAAAGCAGAGCAAAACAAAACACTTTTCTGAATAACATTTTCAATTTCCAATATTATGAATATATTTTCCCAGTGGTTAGTCAGCCAGTCTTATGAGATCTTTGTAGGAATGTGGTATTGTTGTCTGCAAGAAAAGATGCAAAAGTGCACCTCGATAAAAAATATCATTACACCAACCACTAAGTATTCTTTGCCATATAAAGTAGCAACTAATTACACAGGCAAAATTGATACGATGTTGGAGGTGTAAATAATCTCCGTATTTTTACTTGCTGCTGCCAGCTGCTCTGCTTTAGAGTTATATGCTATGTTGCATGAGAACTGTGTGATTGTGATATTGATAACGAAAGTTGAATATTATTCATATTGAGAGTAGACATATTAATTAGTTGAAGGATTAGAATGGAAGTTTGATGGTAGCCTAGCTTGAGGCCGATTTCGAAACTTATATATTATCGAATATATTCGAATATTATCATCTACATATATACGTGGGACGTTGGCTGAGCAAGAACTCACATTATGGAGTTTTTAAAAAAAAGTCCATGATCAAGAGATTTGTTCTTCTTGCATAAATATAAGTAATGCTAATTTATATAGCTGAGATATTTGTTAAGGTGTGCTAAAGAATTAATATAAAAAATCCATACATCCTACATCATCCATATTAAAAAATTCTTTCTCTCGCTGGGTTATTAGGGAAGCATTATCAAAATGCAGATATTTTGGTAGCATAATGGAACCACAAGGAATTTTTAAAAAACGCGAATTATGATTTTAATTAAATCAGCAGAGCTGCATTTACTAGTTGATATTTCTCCTTAATTATATCTTACTTTTATTTTATAGATAACAGTTAAAATATGTGAATAAACATATCTAACAGATAACAGACAGATATCATATAATAACAGATTTAATTTATCTCTGATTAAAATATTTAAATAACTTGTAATTATTTAAAGGTTTGTTCATATCCAGAGAGTATCGTCATATCTATGTAACAATCGCTGCAATTGGAATCAAGATAGCCACATGGTAATTCAGAGAGAAGGATTCTATTTTCCAAATATTCGTTCCATTTAATCCGTTGACATTGACACTATCAAATACTTCGTACAATTTATACATGCTATGGCAATTAATTAGTGCGAAATAGCAAATATTTTTGCTGTCAAAGCATATTTACTGGAATCAAAACTGCTTGCTTGCTAAATGGAGTAGAAAAATATGTCTGTGTGTATGGTGATTTGCTTGATGCGGTTTATTATGCAAATCTGTTCACCTTTCCTGAGTGTCCATCTACCGTCTCATGGAAAATACACTGTCCAAAATTACCTACCTATTATCACCAATCATCCAACTAAATACTACTGCAAATTGCGACGCACGAATCTCAATACTACACAAAAGAAGTCACCACTGATGCATGATCCTTCTTAATAAGCAGAAATTTAAAGGTCATTTCCTGATGCAGCATTGCTTATTGTTGATTCGTCCTGCTTCAATACAGTTTGTGATGCGCTGTCATTATCTTCTGTTTAACTAAAACTAATTGGATGATGATGATTGGTTCGTGGCCAGAATGTCCACGTTACCAATTAATAAACTTTATGAATCATGATGTAGGAAATAATTTGCATCTGCTTAATAAATTTTGATCTTCTAATCTGCTTAAATCATCCCAAGCAACAAATAATCTATATATGCATTACACTAAACGACTCTAAAAATGGTTATGGTACAATGAAGACGTGTACAATTGAATATTATTGATTTTTCTCCATCAATACCCATAATTGCCATATGACCTAAAAAGCTTTACAGTCATCTTTCTGTCATTGATTGCTTTGTACGTATGTAGTATGTTTAATGCACCCATATATGTATACAAAGTTTATAGAGGTCAAGGATGACCCGAAATAAATATTTCATTCAATAAATAAAAACATCTTATCATACATGACATCCTTCCGCCATCAGTCATTCGGTTTATAACAATGCAATATTTCAATATTGTATCAATTGCTAACGCCAATAACACTCACCATTCTAATCCCCCTCCGCTAGTTTTGAATATTCGCATCGAGTCAATAAACCAGAATTAACCAGTTATTTTCTTGCATGTCATCTCACATTAGGACTGTGAAAGTCATTGTATATGTATAGCATGTAAAGCCAATATTACTCCTTGCACAAGCAGAAGTAGGTGTTTGCTAACTGCTTAAATGAATTATAAAATTACGAAATTGTCCAATAAACTATGAAGTGTTAAACGGTCACATGTATAATATACTCATTATTACCATCCTAGTCAGTTTTACAACCACAACTACCAAATCATGAAATGCCATCCCACTCTTTTTTATTAAGTGAAAAAAATTTCACTCAGCATACACTTGTCATGTTGCATGTGTGTTACTCCTAGTGCACTAACTCGCTGTTGTAATTAAAGAAGCTTGTACGATTATTATTACGATGCATCTGTTTAATGTCGAAATGTTAACAATGTTGTTATAACGCTATTGTTTGTATGTTGTCACTACTCGCATAAGAGAATAATGTCTTACTTTAGTATTGCCTGTTGCACAGCTATAGTGTCTAGCCCCTTACCATTGCAGTGCACTATACCTATTATCACATTGACACGCACAAAACAAGCAACAAAACGCACAAGCACTCAACCAACCACTCCTACTGACTAAAATCATAAAATAAATGATTTATGGATTATATGACTATCATTGACTTTTGAAATATGAGGGGGAAATTTTATTTGAAACTTTTTTCTTTACCACGCAGCGCAAGCCGCTTCAAGGCAAAGGAGTTAAATGCTGTCTAGCCTATAATAATAGCCAACAGTGGCACTAGTGCAGCAATTAAAGTGCACTTTTAAACCTGACACTGAGCTCCATTCTTCGTCAGTGACGATTGACCAAGCAAAGAATTAAAAACTTTTTTGTCACTGCTTGACTCAGATTCTCGTTCGCAATGCATAATGACACCGACACCACAGGCACTTTAAGATTACCTACTTGCTTTGATTTGTTGTTTAATATAAAAAACACGTTTCGTTATGTGCATGCATGTATATATTTTAATTTATAATATTATGACCACCCATATAAAATTGGCGTAATTTAAACTTTAATAACACGTCTGACATGTTTTCATATTCACTTTGTTGTTTTAAGCGTCTTCTTCACATCATCATAGCGTGACAGTTCGAAAATGTATAGAAAATGAATTAAAGAAAAGATGCCAGAAAGTGGATTGTATAAATGTCTTCCTCTGCAAAAAATGAACTCAATAGTGTTACTGAAACAACAAAATTAAATTATTATGCTCCTACTACCTACCTTAATATTACATATTCGTCACCACTAATTTAGATCATTCTTGATTTTAAGACAAAAATGTACATAAATATATAGTACTCTAGAAAAAACAATTTGTATGATCATACATTCATTCATTCACCGCCATTCATTTCGCTTAAACACCCTCTATAATAAAAAGTATTATTCCATCATTTATCTGACAGTGGCTATTAGTGTAGTATAGTATTTACGTGATGCATACGAGATTACGAGATGAGCGAAACACTTTATTATTGTGAATGGTACATGTTAGACAACAATTACAAATATTTATTTTTATGCATCTTCGCTTTAGATGTAGCGGTAAATTGATTTAATGTGTACTACAAATGATGTACTAGCGTGTTTTAGCAAAATATTATTTAGACCTTTTCTCTTCAAGACAAGGTAATAGAATTCACAGCCAAAGCCGAGAACAATTTAGCGGCACATGGCATAATTTGTACACGCATGCACTTGTTGTTTATCCCATCATAAGACACATACTTAATTGAAAGTTCTGACTAAACCTGTTATTGCCTCACACAAAACTGCAATGTCGAGTGAATAACTACTGACTGCCCATATAAAGTGGCATTTCAAATAATAATATATTGTTGAAGATATATAGAGTTAAAAATGTCAAACGATGAAATGCACCACTAGCAGTAGTACTACTGTAGTACATACAATGCAATGTTAGCTATATACACATTATCTAAATTCTGATGCATGGGAAAATACTTGCACTATTCTGTACCGATAAATAATATTCCGCTGATGACAATATAATGACAATGGTGGCTACCTTCACTCTTAGCCATAATCATCTTTATAAACATTTACACTTAGGCTGTATTGTGGCAATCATCAGTAATCAAAGGCCGCTTTCGTTTCATCAGATCGATGATATTGAAGAAAAATAGTGTTTACTTTGTAACAGCATATTATACTGACAACTTTGATGTTCTAGATTTCGTGAGACGGAAACAATGATTGTGAATTTATGTTACTGGTTGGCTGCCGAACTACAGCTTGGTAGCCTTTTCTCAGTTTGAATAGGTAATCTTATTGTTGTTGTCAGCAGAGCAGCAGTTACCATATTTCCACTAGAAGTATACTTTTTGTCAAAAGTTACATATTACTGTGTGGTCAAACGTTATAAGATAATCGTTAGATAATTTGGATCAGAAAGTGGTCATTAAATAAACGCTAGGATGATCAATACAATTAAAATAACAAAGTAGTAGATGAGGGGCAAAGGCAGTCGAAGCGGTAGTTGTGGCCCAGGTGCAACTGACAAATTATACATACATATAACATAACTAAATTACTGTCCCGTTTGCTTAACCATATCTCGATAAGCTATGCCTTATGCGTTGCAGCACTAATGGTAGTTTTTAAATGTACACATTTAAATGTTATGCTTCATGTATCTATATAGCGTAACGCAACGCATGTATCTCCTATTGTCACTTTTATGATTATGATTTATGCGTTATAATTTGAAAAAGAAGGAAAAAGTAGGCTACGATTATGATTATAATATTTCGTTTCTTGACAGTAACGTAAGAGGTGTCAGGATTTAGGCGCACTCAAAAAAGAGGGTGAAGATGACGAGCAAGAAGTTCGGCCAAGTTCACATCATACTTACCGTAAGAATATTACCTTGTTATTTCCGGAAATTCCTCCACTAGAGTAGTAGCACTAGCAGCAGAATTAATTGTATTAAATCCTGTATTGTGGTTAATTACTTTAATGGCGATGATTATAATGGTGACAAGCTTTATCACGCGAATCATTAAACGAAGAGGGTGCATAACAAAGTTGAAATGTTTGCCTTTGTGGCATTCGTCGGTGCTGTTGTTGCTAATGAAATGAAACAACTTTGTCAATTTGTACAGTTCCTCCTTCTCTTTCACGTTGTAAATGCATAATGTGTGTCGTGTGCACTTGTACATTTCTTGCAGAACAAGTAATCAAAATGACGAAAATTTGCAATTTGTCGTTGCAGATGTTGCGTTGCACTTTCTGGATTGATTGTTACTTTGTCATTGTTGCTGACACAATTTCTTCATCATACAAAATTATAGTAAAATTTATGATGCTGTTGTTGATGATGAAGACGAAGATGATAGCTGTGGCTGTGATCATCTCATAAGTTTTTGCATGTGTACTATTTATTTGAAAAAGAACACTAAACTAAATCACCATACACATAGGTAGGCTATATAAAATGTTTTAAATTATAGTCAACTAATGAAAAATTGTTTTAATAAAATGGTACTCAATCTATAAGGTATAGATGTAGTAAATAATGATAAATCTATAATAAATTATTGCTTTGTTTCAAATTAAATGTGAAATCAACAAAGTATAACATGAAACCATTAAATACAAATAAAATTCATAACAATTATAAACATTTTTAGAAGGAACGTACCAGGTGATTTTTAGAAGGAACCAATTCTGAAATGTCATAAAACTTTATCTAGTATCTTCATCTAAAGTTATATGCCACCAAAATTGCAAATGCGATTATTGTGCTTCTTTTATCAATGGATCATTGCCATGATAGTTCTATTTTCATTTTCTATGCTACTCGATATATATATCTAAAATACAAAATAGGTTATTTAAAAAAAATGAATAAAATCCAGTGATATTTACATGCATTGGTGGATATAATTTTGCGAAGAATACCTTTTTTGATATTTACATACATACATACATTTAGAATAAGGTAAATTAAGTTTACTCGAACGAATTATATACATTATTTTAAGCCGAAATGACTGTAAGTAAGTATGCATGTAAATATACATAAATCCTTATTCTTAGCAAAAAATTATAATACATACAAAAAAAGATTGTTGGCTAAGAATATCAAGTGAAATATATTGAAAAATACGACGGCAAGTCAGAGCGACTAGATATTGCTATTTACTTGAATAAATTAACTGTCTCTCTTTCCACTCCAAATCTCACCAATACATTCTCCAAATATGGAAGTCGGATCTTTGAGTACTTTGTTTTTTCTACATGTGTTGTGATATTGTGAATGTGCCGAATGAGCGAAGGCACATTGATTATCACTTCTTCATCATCACCATGAGCCATGCGACATTTCTCTAATTCCTTCGTCTCAAGTCTCAACCGATTGCACAATATACTTGCGTTGCAATAGAGCAGGCTTCCCACCACGAAGAGTCCACTCCTGTCATTATTGATGATAATTTGTAATTAAGACGTCTCACTTGTCTTACCATAGAAGTCTCAAGAGAGGTGAAAATTCATTGTTTTCCTTTGCAACTACATAACTGAAAGATGAGACAAGGCTCAACTTAAGATTGATTTTTAAAACGCAGCAGTTACATAACCACACCACGCATGGTCATTTATTACCATTATATCATTTGGTTGGACATATGATTAAGACGCTTAGTACCTGTTTCTTCGACTGCTATTATTTCGATATGTCTTTCTGTTTTGAACATGCGCATCATGTCTTGCACATACTCAACCTATTATGTCAGTTCGTAGTAAAAGGGTAGGTGCATGACAGTACTTTGTTATTTCATGCTCATCATTAGCATGTTTAGTCGACATTTTGTAAATGCACACTTCACTTAATTTTTAATTGTTTAAAGCAAAAATGTGCCGTTCTGTAAGTACTACAGCCATTTGTGTTTGGGATTACCAACACTAGCACCACCGCAAGTGGTCATCTTCTTAGAAAAACCAAGAAATCCAATCTCATCGTAAAACAATAGGATTCGCAGTAGGAAGAGAAGTAGTGTAATGTGTAATATTTACTTTATAGATGGTAATAATATGCACCTCTAACATAATAATATACTCACTAACCAGTGATCCCACATTCAACTGATTGAAAGAAAGGCATACTGCTAAACAAAGACATATATGCCTGTACAAAGTTAAAATGCAGTGATACATTGAAAAGGAGCGACCAACCCGCTTAGGTATTTATTCATTATTAATCTGCTCATGTGAGTTAAAAAGCAGAGCCTTTGAGCAAGCATGTCAGTTATTGATAAAAATGCCTACACTTATTCGTGGTTGACTTTGTTTACGATCCGAAGGTGATCAAATCGAATATTGGCCAACGTTATATTATATGTGACATGAATATAGAATATATACCTACACAGGCAAATACAATCAGAGAAGGTGAGGAAGGAGTCAAAGGTAAATTGTGAAGCAACACAACAAAACTCTCTCCTCTGTCTCACATGATCATCATGGAATGGATGACATTTTCGTTTCTTTGTTGTCATTCTCACAAGAATGCAGCAATACAATTAGTGCCCACAATTTATGTGTTATTTGTCTTTTGTCTACATACATGGGTGCAACATAATACTTGAACACAGGTTCCACGCTGAGTTTATCGAGTTTGTTCATAATGTCTTCAGCCCGTTTGCATGAATCTATAATGATTGGGGTTTGGAATAGTATTGGTGGAATGATGTGGTCGTGTTAATAGTCAATATTGTAAAGTAACGGCACGGTAAAGTAAAAAGTAAACCAAAACAAAAGAGACATAGACTATTTTTTTACGATGATCTAATCCATAATTGCACTCACATCAACTGAAGAAACTACGCCAAACAACCATTTTTGCCGTTAACCAATAATAACCAACAGGATCTTGGCTCATTCATTTTTCAAGTGATTTTGTCGACTGTGCTGGTCTGCTAAAAGGTTGAAACTGTAGTTATGTTTTCGGTGACTTGCTTCGCGTCCCCCACGAAGTTCCTCTTCCGTGGTAAATGTCATCATTCTAATAAAATAATGAATGACAAAGCAAGAAAACTAGCTACATTCTTTTCTTTCATCAATGGATGCAAAACATACATGCAAATTAAATACACGACTTGTTTGCGTAAGGTTGCACATCCCCAATAACCTATTTCAAAATACATCAGCCACATGGTATACGGTCCTCCTTTCTCAATAGTTCAATATGTGTCAAAATTTATGTGCTATATAGCATGTTCAAATTATAAAAACTCGCCTTGTGCACGATGTTACGATGATTATGATGATGACCACTAACACTTTTAAAATCATCATTAACCCACCCACAAAGTTAGCTAAAGATGATTTTATTTAAAATGTTGGCCTTTTGCCCTTTCATCTCTTCTTCTGCTGTCTCAAGCCAAGCATAGCTCCTTCATATTAAATTGTCAATAACAAGATTTTTATGTAATTATGCGGTAAAAATATAAGAAATATTTAGTAATGAGTAGGGAGGAGTTAGTCATAAGTTGTATATCATCGTAACATAGATGTGGCAGGTAACAACAGCATCATTTTGTGTGGTACCCAAAACGCATCTTTTCTTACACTTTTACGCTTTTTGTACAAGTAAAAATTTATTGCTGTAATTTTTTGATTATGCATTAGACACGCATAGACACTTAGCACACAGATGTACACAGTTAGTTAATAGACAGCAAGACAGCATAGCTGATAAACGCTGTAGGGTCATTATTGTTAACACCTTTAAATAAACGGCAGACCTGGGAATATCTATATTTTAAAAGGGCATCATCTCGTCGGCACCAATTCTAAAGAACACGCGGCTCATTATCTTGTTGTGGTATATATTTAGTTCGCTTTTTGTAACTTGTAGCCTAATACGTATGTAGTGTTGTTAGTTGTTGTTATTGTTGTGGCTGGACTATGACGTAAAAATTCCGTTGGTAATAAAAGGCAATAATTTAAGTTTGGCAACAATATTTCTAAAATATTATATCATGATGATGAGCATGCCTAATAATAATTACTAATTTCCCTTTTATGAATTTCAGTCACATCATGAAATTTTTAGAGAATTTCAATTTAAGTGGGTTACTTTGTACCCAAATAGACACGGATGGGTATATGGTAGATATTATGCATTCATTTTTTGGTAGTACATATATGTACCTACTCAAATCGATACGAAGACTTCTTAAGCAAGATTCAGGGGACATCGCAGAAAATATTTTAAAAATTCTGCAACCAGTGGAAAAAAAACAAGATTCCCATTTATCATAAGTCTATTTTAGTTGGTGGGCATGTGAGTTTGTTAATTAACTTATGTAACATTATAGAACAAATTAGTACAGA
>JAHZMV010000535.1:0-14113 GCA_027743765.1 Coecobrya sp. COE2
GTTTCTTTTAAAAACTTGGGAAGATGGCAGTTAGATGAAAGAAAATATACACTTTAATCACAAATTCTATATGATAATTTTTCCGCTTTGTCTACCAAACCATCAACATGTCCAAAAGATCCAATTGAACCCCCCTTGAACGGTTTTTACTTTAGTTTAAAGATCGCTTAAATCTTTGATGTAGCAATGAATCAATATGGTAAACTCACAATGAAAAATGTGCATTATCCGGTACTCCATTATTTATACTCCCCCGTTCATTGAAATGGGCCTTCAATGGAAATTTATCGATGAACTAGTTGATTAGCTCTCACCTAACCTCAGAGTTTGCTCTGATCTTACACTATTTTTGTGGAGCAACTCATAAAGCTGTCATTTTAACACATATTGTGCATACTGTTTTCACTATGTATATAATCATTCATTTATTATAACAACATCTGTAACACTATTGAACAAATAAAAACTAGCTAATAATACATAACATTTAGCCATTTTAGTGTAGGAGCAATTTGGGTCAAACCTACACCGCAACCACTGCAGGCAGCAGCTTATTTATTCATTCATTCAAAGTAGACAGACACACACAGACACTCTTCTTAAATTGCTTGTTGGAAATTGATACGGTCATAAAAATGATGATTATCAAATGATGAAAATGAGTGAATCGAGTGAACCAAACAAACTACCAACAACTACACAGCTTGACTCTTTTTTGATGGACATGAGGAGAATAGATGGACATAAAGGAGACAGATGGATGATGATTTCGATAATAAAAATAATAGCATGTTATAATATGGAAATTAAACGATAAAAGGTGAACAAAATGCGTGCATATATTTACTTTATATATACGTGTATATATTTATGAACTGCCTGATCCATTATTCAGAGAGGAAATTCAAAACCTTCTATATGATTGTGTGAAGTAGTTGTTGTTGTAGTGGGACTAATAATGAGATCCATTCATCAAGAAAAAAGACAAGCACAGAAAAAATTCACTAAAAGAAATAAAAATGGGTGCATGTACATTATATATGCTGTTAGGTAGGTCCATAGCACATAAAATCCATTCATTTTCAGGCGATATGTTATGCTGTACGATATTTTAATGCAAATGATGATGGGATACACCTGTCAATAATTCACCTTAGCCATAAAAGTAACAGCAGCCAGCAGCAGCACTGGTGAACAACAACTAATCTGAATAGTTAATTAATGGGAATGAAAACTATTGCTTTGCTTGCTCCTTCATGATCATGATAATTTTTTATAGAGAATACATACAATGCTCAAATGTTCATACTAGATGTATTATATGGCAATTGCTACTTTGTTCCCTATTACTTCTTCGTTTCATGTGATCATCAAACTGATCTTTTAAACCTTTTTATTAGCTAACTTGACTTGTTTTAAAAACTTTGTTTTTTTTTCGTTTAGAAAGAGAAAAGAGTGTGGCACATAAAGGAAAATGAACAGCAGCCGCAGCGATGATGGTGATAATGCTACGGTAGCTAAAACCGATCAATCATTTTGCAAAATAGTTATATGGTAATGATAATGATAGTGATATGCCTGGTAATATTTAATGATTGTCTAAAACAAGTATAATAATATGTTTCACAAAAGAGCTCCCAAACTAAAAGGGTATCAATATCACACACAAAAGGTGGTGGTGTGCAGAGAAGAAAACGCTTTTCAACGTAATAAATACTAGGCTGTCATGTCAAAAAGTTTGTTGAATGAACTGGGAATAATGTTTTACTAACACCGTATGTCTTTTATGCTGCTGTCTGTCTCTTCGTTTGTGTGAGTGACGATGATGTGTGTCTGGTGATTATGATATGATGAGATGATGCAAAGTGCGTCGCGTTTCTTTGTTTTTTTTGCTTGTTTGAAGGGAAACTGTCTGTTTTTATGAAAAGATGTGAGAGAAGGCATCTGCTTCTGCACTATGCAGAGTGGTAATGATAATAACAGGTATTTTGTTGCCTGCATACATATATCATTCAATCCATTCTTTGATTATGTTTAAAGTTTAAGCAGTTTAAGTAAGTCACTCCCAATTTTGTTATTTATCACTAACTACAACTTCAACTAGTTTCTTCAGGTTTGACTGAATGGCACCTGCCGTAAAAGATGTGCACTTAAGGAATCTATAATGGGCCCTTGTTTGTTATGGAATATTTCTAATGTGAGATTTACATGATGCCGCTGCTTCCACTAAAGATATTCGTGACAGTCAGTTTTCTTTATTACCTATTTGGTCAAGATGTAACCAGGAGCGGTCGTTAAATTAACTACTTTGAAAAGGTGCACACATCAACGAGCAAAAGCAGTGCTGCTGTGCACACAACTGTAATTACAATTAATTTAATTGCAAATTTCTTTTACATGTCAAAACGATAAAAATGAAGACGAATAGGTGATGGTGGTAAAGAGAAGGAGTGGAGAGGATGAAACAAAAGGGTTATTTTTTCTTTTTAATTTTCCAAAGAAGGATAATGCCGGTCAATGAGGAATGCTATGCCACTTTTTATGATAATGTTGCATGAATCTCTTTAAATGAAAAAGTGTACCATTGTCGAAAAGACCATTGAGATTTATTGCCTTGTTAAAATGTTACAACTATAATGCATTTCAGCTCAAATAATTATTGCAACAATTGCATTGATGGTTTTTATGTTATTTGGCTTCTGCACTTGCATGCTTTGCTGACGACGACGACGCTGACCGCTGATCTGATCCAATTTCAGTTGAAATGGTAATAATAATTATTACTGCTTATTATGACGACGACCACCACACCATCACTCCAATTATAATGACTAGCTGTTGTTAGCAGAATTGCAACAATGAGGGACAGCAGTGGTCATTAAAGAGAGTTGATTGATGATGACAAGGGATATCAATGCGATTGTGACAAATTTTATGGCCCACAGTTGACACGTTGCCTGTTTAATATTGATGTTTGCATTAAATTGCATTTTTTTTCTATCTGAATAAAAAAGAAGAATATTAAAAAGTAGGTTTAATGACCTTTTCTTGTTTCGTTTGTGGGTCACTCTTCATTGCATATCGTCATCATTGCTAAAAATCAGATGGAAATATAGACATACTGAAGGTAGTGCATATAATCATTAATTGGTAGTAGGTAAATCAAATGTATAAAAGGCATGCACGTGTGCAATNTTTTCTATCTGAATAAAAAAGAAGAATATTAAAAAGTAGGTTTAATGACCTTTTCTTGTTTCGTTTGTGGGTCACTCTTCATTGCATATCGTCATCATTGCTAAAAATCAGATAGAAATATATAGACATACTGAAGGTAGTGCATATAACCATTAATTGGTAGTAGGTAAATCAAATATATAAAAGGCATGCACGTGTGCAATATTTAATGTTTTAATGTTTACTTTTAAACGCTCAATTATAAAAACAGCAAGGGAGGTGCCAATCAGAAGGATAAAGAGTGTAAAAGGAAAATACATGTCTTCCATGGTCATCGGGTAAAATATTACAGGTTTATCTACGGGACAGCGGAGATGTGTCTGTTCAATGTGATCCTTGCGTGTTCTTTGTNGTAAATCAAATGTATAAAAGGCATGCACGTGTGCAATATTTAATGTTTTAATGTTTACTTTTAAACGCTCAATTATAAAAACAGCAAGGGAGGTGCCAATCAGAAGGATAAAGAGTGTAAAAGGAAAATACATGTCTTCCATGGTCATCGGGTAAAATATTACAGGTTTATCTACGGGACAGCGGAGATGTGTCTGTTCAATGTGATCCTTGCGTGTTCTTTGTTCGATGCCAGTTTGGAACATTTGAAGAAGCCTAACGAACAATAAGTTCAATATATTTTTAATTTAAATATTAAATATGATATTATTGAAGTTCAAATAAATTATGTCCATTACTTTATATTAAAAAGGTTTTTATAAGGAGTCCCTTGTCTCACCAAATGAGCATCTTTAATAGGTACGCTGCTTACTGTAAGAAACGACAGGGTTTTGCATAGAAAATCTTCCTTGTACGTAGCCGGAAGGAACGTGCGGAATTCTGAAGTGGTGGTGATCAACGCTATTCTCGAATATAGCATATGTGGGAAAGCTGCATCAATGGAGACTTCTGAGTTTTCATCGGAATACTACGTAAAGGATAAGAAGAACTCTGAATAAATAAGACAACAACAGTCTCACGATCCGTTGATGCTCGAGCATATCACTAAAGAAAGTAATAAATTTACCTGAGACACCAATGGTTTCAATGCAGGTGCATTTTTGTTTATGACAATCTGATATCCTAAAGAAACCATTTGCTGTAAGTTCATTATAGGATCATCATCAATGGCGGAGATGGAAGTTAAAATCGATGTATAAACGCTTTGTAGAATGATTATACTCATCAGAGAGCACAATATCAATAATCGGACACTGATAGTTAATGGTGATATGTAATTTTGATTTCCTTTCAATGTCACAATACCAACTGTATACCAGATAGCTTTGAAAGCGCTCACGGATGGACTAAGGGCAGCCAATACAGTAAAGTATTTAAAAAACAAAATCCAAATGCTGAAAATGATTACAAAATATGATGTCCACACTGAAGCACTGAATGGCCGAGTGTACACATAAGCAGCTCCCTTATTCCTGGGCTGAACGAAAATAGCCATCCCCTTTCTATAAATATAACAGGATATCTAAATGATAAGACATCTTTAGGTGTATAGTAAAATTCAAAGTATTGAAATTGGCTTACTTGGTTGAAATTGTAGCATGAAGATATCTTATTCCATATTGTCCAACCATCCGATAAGGTACAAATTCATACTGACCTATACTAAAATCAGATTCTCCGGAATTAAGGCTTCTTACTATTCCTGAATTTTGGAGAAATCCATCTTTGGGGTTTTGCGTTATTGATTCATTGCTCTTTACAGCCTTCTCAGTAAAATTCAATGAGTCTCTGAGATACCTATAAATATCAACATTGGATCCGCCAGCAAACACCAATGGATCATCGGGTTTGACTCTTGGCTTAAACCTTTTCAAGAATCCTGGAATCTCTGTTGCCACTCCAACTCTGAGATACCGATAAATATCAACATTGGATCCGCCAGCAAACACCAATGGATCATCGGGTTTGACTCTTGGCTTAAACCTTTTCAAGAATCCTGGAATCTCTGTTGCCACTCCAGCAAGAGACACTTTAACCAAGTTCATTCGTCTAGAAGCTAACTCGGTTATTGATGCTTCGAACTTAATGGTTTGCGTTACAACTTGGGATTTTACACTGTATATTTCAGTACAATCTCCAATGGCTTGGATAGAACTTGGAGAATATTGGCAAAGGAAAAGTTCTTGTGGATAAGTCAAAACTGAACCAATGTCTTTCTTTAAAAGTGAAAGCAGAATATCATGGACCAAAACTGATGAAGTAGTGGAAAAAACCACAAAATGGTACAGAGGAAAATTCCTATTAAGCAACCTTCCTCTAGTTTTTCTAGTTTCAATACACATTCGAATGTTTGATACGCTGTCTTTCAGTAGTAGGTATTCATCATCGTGGACAGTATTGAGGTTCCAGAAGATGGTAGTTGACGTTTGAAAATAAGAGTCATTTAAATATTTAGTATATCGTGGACAGCACGTTTGGAAATCGAAAATGGCAAGAGAAAATGCGTTATACAGCAACGAGCTAAATGGGGAAGTTAAATTTGAACAAATTATGATATCCAAACCGTTAAAAATGCCCATGTCACCAAAATACAATGTTTCTACAGCATAATTTTGAATTATTATATTACTTAATAATACGGCCATGTGCAGAAGATAAACTGGTCTTGGCCGAGACATATCAAAGTTCACTGTTTTTAAACACGTCGAAAATTGATTACTCTAATTCAAGAAGTTCTAATTATAATGCTTTAAGAAGTTTCAATCGCAATATATGCAAGTTACTGAAGAACATGCGGTTACTGCATGCATATTAAAGAAAGCTGCCATGTAGGAAATCAACACAACAACAATGTCGTGCTTTTACTCAATTGAAAATTAATGCTAAATTAAGTTTGGTCATATTTACAGGCGTTATTTTCTCTCTACCACTTACAATTTACCTCCATGTTAATCTGTTCCTCTTTATAAACGTATTCCATTATTTCATGTTTTAGGTATTCCAGATTATGTAAACAAGTGGAAGCACTAAGACAAATTAATTATGGCAAAGGAATTTCAGAGCTAAACCACAGACATGTGCCGTCGCCCATAGATCAAACAAGGTTAAGTGTAAAAGCATGCTTAAACGATTTTCTGACCTAATATAAATGTGGAAATTAATAATATGGCCGGAATATGTAGGCATTTACCCTTTTCTGTAATAACAGCCAGTGACGGAATGACCGCACCTGGAAGAATGCAGCACCATTCGTGTACATGTCAACCATGTCAACATTTTCTTATTTTTTTTGCTGTTTATGGCAAGTATAAAGTGTAACCTGAGCTTCGTGTGACAGTGTCAACCGTGGCTCTGAAAATGAAGACACATGCTGACGTATCCTTCTGCAAAAAAAATCCAGTATCTAGTAAATCTTGCTACCATACACTACAATTCAACCATCTCATTACATTTACGCATCATGCATCATTCTAGTGGTCGGATAGATGAAACAAACAGGAATTAAAAGAGAAAAAATATAAGCGAAGGAATAAAATTCGTTTCATTCTCTCTTTCACTTGTTTTTGTATTTACACGCAAAATAAACTCTGTACCTCAACTAACACCGAACCACCAACTGCCTGGAACTTTATTGAAAATTTATAGCATTTCATCTTTCTTACCCCACGACTCGAAAAGCCAACCTAGTATCCGCTTACTTTACTTTTTATTTTATAGCAGAGTATCACTATTTTACTCGTTATTTATTACACTCGTTAATCGTTTTCATTCTTCTCCGGTTTCTGTCTAGGCAGCCCATAAAGGCAAAAAAGTGATAGAATTAGAAAAAGAAGAACTCCAAGAAGGGGATTCTCTCCTCATGCTTGACAATATTACTTATTTCATTAAATTTTTTCGCCCTTCTCTGCTTTCCCAAAACTTCATCCAATGCAGAGAAAATGAGCTCCAAGTGCATTCACCAATCTTTACTGCATTGCACATTGCACCTATCCTCCCGTTGGAGTAAGCATAATAAAGGCATATGCTTACAAAATGACGACAACAGTTTGTGAAGGCAAATCCTCTGTTTGGGAGGCGAATGGTGGAAGAACCATTTTTTCTCTCGTGTTTTATGTCCTCTCTTTCTTGTTATCATCTGACCCAAAGGTTTTTATTACCACCACATTGCATTGTTCACTTGAATTATTGCACGAAATCTCTCTTGCACACAAAGATTACCGTATCATCGGGTATAAAGTGGTAAAGAACAACAAAAAATGTGAGCATGGCATTGAAATAAAAGTACAGAGAAAAGAGGGAGAAACGACAATAATAAAAAGTGGGAGACACTCGTATTTAAGAGGGAAAACAAGACAAAAAGGAAGTAAAGAAAAGTTGGAATATACACATAAGTTGTAATAAAATGCACATGTACGATACGTCATATCAAATACAAAAATATATTATCTATCATTCTCTCCACATGGCTACGATTTCATTGAATCATCGCATAACCAGAGATCAACTACATCGCTAGCGGTACATCAGTAGAGAAAAATGACTAACGCACATAAACCTTCAGATTGACTTTTATAGAGGAAAAATATTATTAACATTTTACGTTTTTATGAAATCATCAGCCAGCCACTAAAAATCGTATAACTTGGTCACAATGTTTTTTCTCGAGTAAAGATTACAACTGCAACCAAAGGGGCACAGTTCCATGCATGGCCAACTGAAAAAGTTAATGCACAATTGCACACGCTTGCATCACATTGATTTGATCACACATGCAAGTAAATATTGATGTTACAGTAAGCAATACTGGATTTTGTATGCTTTGTTCATTCATATTTTATGTATTTTTATTTAAAAAATGAAAATGCTCCCATCTAGAAAATTTTATAGTCTGAAAAATAGAATGAACTGAATAAAGGCTTCAGAAAATACTTAAATTTTAAATCCCTTGTCGTGTATTTCCAATAAAAAAAGAAGGAAAACACATATCCTTTATGGCCTTCCAGTAACAGCACACGACAAAAAAATATTGTCACAATGTGCCGTTGTCCCAAACAGTAATGTTTTACGTAAAATTGCATTACTCATATGAAATATGACGGACATTCATTTTTTATTTTACGATTTGACTCGTTCCACAATTTCCTCGGTTTTTGTCTGTGAGTCTGTGACCCAAAATCTAATTCAGTGCAGTTCACTTTACTACACACGTTGTCAAAGTGGCAGTTAATAAATTAAGGAAAAAGTGTAGGATTCTCAAATTCTCAATGAATATTTATTTGATACGTTACATTTAAGGTTTTCTGGTGTATTATGGGCGCAATCAGCGGCCAGTGTTCGACTTTGGAGAATTACATAGATTTACTACTTCTTTCACAACAAACCAATTTAATTCATTCATTCGAAATACACCGAACATTAAATGGGTACAGGATAAACCGAGCGAAACGCTGTCTTTGTAAATATATTGCCCATCGCCGTTTCTTCTTGATATTTCCTCATACATTTATTGTATTTACTTGTGCTGTTCAATGCACTCTGGTGTACATTATTACATTTATTTGTGAGTGAATCCTCTCGCTGTCTGAAAATAAAAGTGTGTAATTTGATCTGGAAATGTAAACTGGTGTAAAAAGCGTGAATGCTTTTACCGTTTTTATTGTTGTGTGTGTGTTTGTCGTGGAAAAGAGATCGGTTTACCATTTCCTTTTTCGATTTTGAAAAAGTGGCATCCGTCATGAAATAAAATATAAATGATGATAGTGTTGTACCTACCAGCGAGAATGAAATGAAAATCGCTCTGTTACGGTCCATCTCAGATCAGAGATGTACGTAAAGATATTTATCGGTCGCTATCTCTCGAGTTCATTCGCTCAACCATAAACCAACTTAAACAATAGTCAGTAACTGTGTATATACCTTCCACTAACAAATACTTACATGATGGAAACCAAAAGGACGAGAGATTTATGTGTTAGGAAATGAACTTGAACTTCCCTTTCATTCTCGACGGATGACACTTTTTTTCCTGGAGATAAAAAAAGAATGAAAATGTACAGTGCGTAGTGTGTACACAGGACACAAGATCGTGACACTTTGATCCTTCGTAGACCTTTAATGCACATTATCATTATCCTGATCGTCGTCATCATAAAATGGAGTAATATGTCATCAAAAATTATCGGCTTGTTTTCCATTGTCGTTTTTGTATACACTTACTTCCATTATTATTGTACCTTCTCCTCCCCCTTGTCAGTGTAAGTGTCAACCTGAACGAATCAAAAAGGGCAAGAGAGAAAAATCACATCACAGCACTTTGTAAAGAATGGGCGAGAGAGAGAGAGAAGGAAAGCCCAAGTAAAAGTACAACAATAAAGCAAAAGCAGAAAAAAATTTATACATATCAGATTTATTTATCTAGAGCAATTTATTTTTAGGAAGAGGAGGAAAAAAGAAGTTATGTAACTAAAACCATTTTTATTTCTTCTTTTGATGCTTGTCTGCGCTTATGCTTGCAGAAGAGTACCGTGCATTGTTTGTATTGTTATTGTTAAAAGTATTACGGACATATACTAGTGTGCAGTGTATATACGTGGTCCAACAACAACAATGATGATAAAAGCCGAAAACCAAGAGGGGAAGTTTGCTCAATTGAGCTCAACAAGATTTATTTGTTTACTCTGTCAGATTTTCATAGATCCAGAGAGCTAGTAGTAGTCACCAGTCACAATCTCCATTGCTTTGCTTACATTTTTATTCCTATAAATTCGCCGTGCCCGTCTTTCTTTCTCTCTCTTTCTACCATTATGCCTGCTTGTAAAATGTGTATGCGTGAAATGCTTTATGGTAGGATGGCAGCAGCAATAGCACCGCTGACATTTTTTGAAGTGAACAGAGTGGTAGTGCAGTGCAGTAGCAGCTTTTTATGCATACTACATTTACTAACGTGCCCATTAATCACCGTACAACAATAAAACACAATCATTTTATGTACACTTATTATAAATTTTCCCCGTAAATGTGTTGTGTGCACATGGGATATACGTTGAACACACACACGCAATGCATATTATGCATAAACATTTTATCTCCGCTCCGCTTCTTCTTTTCCTTCATCAGCCACTACCACCACCATTTATTAGCCCGGAGAGTGTGTTGTGCATACAGTTAAATTCTTACATGGCATAGTTTTGTATGTGGTTTAATTGAATTACGCATTTTTCATTTTTTTGTTCATTCCTAATGTACTGTGTACTTTTCGTCTGTACACAAAAAGTTTCACGGGCAATTTACATCAAAATCAACAACAGCCTTAGTGCTACAGGAGCAGTAGCAGCAAGTTATAGGCAGAGTACTGTTTAAAAACTTACTCGCATCACCACATAATTTTTATTTTTCTATAGAATATTTGACAGCTTTTGGCTTCCCGATTTATATACACAACACAAATACGTCTAACACATATACATACGTAATAGAATTGTGTAGACAAGTTGAGACTGGCACATATCCCTTATCCTTATACAAACCAATATAACTAATGACATGACACGACACTATTTTGCCTCTGGTACTTTAGTGCTGACTCTGACAAATCTCAAGTGATAACAAAACTTTGTTTTATTCAAGCCTCCTTTTCATTCTATTTAACAAGCCTGATCCCTTCTGCTCTTCTGACGCTTTGAACCGAACTTTGTCTTCTCGCTGCGTTGTTGGTGCAATGCAAAGCACTGAACAACAAATAACAACACCATTTATTTCATTTGATTATTTTTTCTCTTTTAAAAGCGGGCTAAAATTCAGAGCAGAGGGCTTTTTATTGATTGCCTCGGTACAAATTAGTGACGACGAGCTTATTTTCTGTTGTTGTTATTGATGTTTGAAATCTCTGGTAGTTAATTCCTTGAGGGAGTATACAAAATACAAACAAGAGTAAAAGTTGAATTTGTAGTTTTTCATGTTCGTTGAATTGGAATTGGGATATAGGCAATCATTAGTAAAAAAGAAGGCAGGAAAGGACAGAGAGAGTGAAGAGAGATAAGAAGGGACATTGTCAACGTTGTCGTCATCCTCATCATCAACATTGATTTGGGACTTGGATGCACTCTGAATTTCAAAATAGTCTCTGGTGACTTGACAAGTCTGATTGACAAATAGCTACTGCTCCTATTAGTACGCAAAGAGATAAATAGACAGACAGAGAGAGAGAAAGACGATTTTGATTATTTATATAGCTCCAGCTTGGAAATTTGTTAACGAACTTATCCACTCAAGTAGAGTGAAATGAAATTTAATGAAATTAAAATTTTTCTCAGGGTGGATAGACGAATTATGCTCTGCTATCTATCTATCTGACAATGTCCCCTGTAATCTAAATTATGTTCGTCCTGGTTCCTGTTTTCTATCTAACTTTTTGATTACCTATTATTCCCCTTTGAAAAATAAAAGGCGAAAAATACTACTCTAGCATATATACCGAGGTACATTATCTATGTATATAGTCATCCATGAAAATGTTCAGGTCATAGCATTCTCCACAATCCACAGTCGCAGAATCAGTGCAAAATAAATAAAAGTCAATAGGGGAAAATTTACGAGTGTGGCAAAGAGCATAGAAAAGAGGATAGAGGATGGATGCCTTGTCATTGGTATTAAGATAGAGGTTGATGAATGACTTTCTTATATTCACTTTTTATGCACACACGGTCTCAGCTCAAGTCTCAAGAATAAGATATCTTTATTTATTCATCAGAGAGTAAAATCCAACTCCTCCGTCATGAAGATAAATGTGTTTAATGACTGTTTGTAAAAATATACGGATATATAAAATAAACCTAACTTGTATGTATACAATATTGCATCATCCTCATCATCATTTCGTTAAGGTTGAGTGGTAAAAGTCAAGTATGAAAATAAAACCAAAGTGTAATCTATTTTTCCACCATTTTTTTACTTCTGTTTGCACAGATACATAGTCTGAGAGTGAGAGCGTACAAAAAATAGAGAGAAACGGTGATAAAATAGTGTAATGATATACTTGACGTGATTATTCAAGATTAGTACGATTTTAAGGAAAAGTAAATAGGCATAGATTTCATGTTTTGGCTGCACTCTTATCGTATTACTTATAGTTTGTTATAGAGATACTTGGTTTGCTTGGCCAGAGATACAATCACAATTCTTCTAATCTCAATCTGAAATGCCACCATGCAAATAGCCCACAAAAGTACCCAGCAGTCAGTCAGTCACAGGCTAGTTAAATAGTCAGCAGAGCAGATAAATTATAGATAAATATTAGTTAATGATGAAGTGGTAGTGTCGGTGTCTATTTACAAGACGGAGTGTTCTTATCACTTTGCTCACTTTGAGAAGAAAGAAAGAAGAAAGAGGCTATGGTTGATGTCGGTTGGGTAATCTTTCATATTGATGAGTTCTGATGATACGATTTCTTGATCTGAAATGATGCGTTTCATGACTACCGCTTATCATTTTCTTTAGAATAAAGTAGGCGAACTACATCGTATTGTATTTCTTTGTAACTGTAACGCTGTAAAGAAACTGAAATCGTGTAGAATTGTTCATTCATCTAAGTTATTTTATTTGTACCGCATCTTCTGCCAAGTTTCCGTTGCGTTTCGGTTGTTCGACTGAATTAGCAGGGCAGGTATTGAAATATTAATCAGTCACTCAAATCAAACTGTGCATTCGGCCATTTAGTGCCCATCGAGGAACATGTAATAGAATAATAATAATAATATCAGTTTTGATACCACCATCAATGAACTATACTCCCGTCTACATTTATAGTGTAATGTCTTACATGTTCGTCTGTTGTCAGTCGCCAGCATCAGCAAGTACTTACTATACAGCAAACAACAAAAGAGCAATTGAAGAACTTTTTAAAGCTCCATGATCAGTCATGATAATAATAACTCCACTATACCTTGTCCGCATCGCATTATCATACATAAGTATACCTTATAATCATGCTCATTTTTCTTCTTGAAGCAGGAACAAACGGTGTGGTTGTTCGATTGAAGTAATAAAAAAGAATAGATTATACCATTTATTCAGGCAGTGGCTTTCTGACTTAATCATGAGATTGTGTGTGTGTTGTTGTCGGCAGTTTGATGTTGCTGATGATGACGAGTATGACCTGACATGAGTATAATATTATCTATCATGCAAGTAAGGACTTCTTATCTGTCACTCAATTCAACTCTTTCTGACAGTTTAAAAATGATGATGGCCCATTTATATTCAGCAGAGGTTTTACAACGAGAAGAAAGACGAAAGAAAATGATGAGGCGAACGAGCCGAAAAAGAATTATTCATTCGATTTTTTGTCCGTGTCTTGTCTATATTTACTTGCATGCAGTACTTACCTATACATCAAAAAGACGATTATTAAACGAGGAGGCGCAGTCTTCAGAGAGAGATGATCGGCAGACAAAGTCAAGGTTTTGATTCATATTCTTTCCTAGCTCATAAGAATAAAGCAGCTACATAAATAAATTTATATGCAATCCACATAAACAAGCTAGTAAA
The DNA here is from genome assembly GCA_027743765.1 of Coecobrya sp. COE2. Taxonomy (NCBI): domain Eukaryota; kingdom Metazoa; phylum Arthropoda; class Collembola; order Entomobryomorpha; family Entomobryidae; genus Coecobrya; species Coecobrya sp. COE2. Next base: position 13,732 of record JAHZMV010000535.1, read on the forward strand.
CAAGTTATTAAAATCCAGTATGAGGGATGCTCATGAGGAGGAAGCCATGGTCAGGGTATTGAAGATTTTAAGCAAGCAAACCGTGCATTCAAGCTTTACATCATCAATGACTGTAATGGTAATCTCTTCATCTTTTTCGATTGTATATCGTTGTGTGTCCATGTTGTAGTCTTTTTGTTAAGCTATAAAGTGGAATTGTATTGTGGAGATGGCCATTATCATCTCCGTTGTCGTGAGTATTTCAGTCTTCGTGGGAGGTTATCATTTATAATGCAATGTACACATATTAGTCTTTCTTACGTTTAAAAAAATCTTCAGCTGCTAAGATTTCCTCCTCAAGAAGGTTTAGATAAAGTGCTAAGTATAACGAGCGGCAACCACG
>JAHZMV010000536.1:0-26436 GCA_027743765.1 Coecobrya sp. COE2
ATAAAATATTACCACCTTTTTTGAAGTACACGTATGCACCTGGGTAGTATTTATAATTTAGTTTGGTGGTGATAGAGAAGAGAGTTTTTGATTTCAATTTACCATATTTCTGTTTTAGGATTGTCCAAGACGGATGGAAGGATGGACATCCAAGTTGACAACCTAGATGCATCATCTTCAAGTGCTGATATTTTGCAAATAATTGATGAACCTGATATTATTCAAGATTTACCACTCGGTGATTTCACGGGTGGCCTTCTTGAAGAAATTGATGCAGAAGGAGAACGAAGTGTTAATCCCGATAAGCCTGATTACGATGCATTGAAGTAATTGGACTTTAATTCTAATTTATTTGAAAGAGGAGTTTTGTCATTTTGTCTAATTTAATGATAATTTCTTTATAGAAATGCTGGTTATTACACCACCGAAGAAATCATTCAGATTCATGTGAATAAACTGAGAAAGTTGAAGGCACTGTATCATCGTGAGAAAGAACTTGAATGGCTTACTCGTCAGCATAAACTTCGATTTTTTAAAGAGGGACTTGAAAAGTTGAAGCAGTTTGGGCCCCGATTTACTACAAATCCCTACCTAATTAGTAGAAACATTGATCTCCCAAAGGAATATATAGACCATCAGTTAAAACAATATGATGCAGCCAAGGCCATTCTTCAAACGGCATACAAAGCAGATGGCGATAAAGGATTACTTCGGTTGAAAATGATGCAGAAGACTCTGGTATGTTTACATGTTAAGTTAAGTCAGAAGTGACGAGTGATTTTTAATTTTAGCCGCTAACTGTTTCTTTTTTAATCATGTTTAAAGGAACTTGCCAGAATGGCTAAAGCTAGTGGACAGAAACAGCATGACACGGTTGATGTTTGTGATTCGGAAACCGATGTGGACTCTGACAGTGGCGAGCCCAGAGAGCGGAGGGATTCTTCACGATATACTGGAAGTAAATCAATTAAATGCGCTTACAACGAAGGCTATGCTGTACGCGCTTGCCAGAATCCACCTGTGTGTTGGTCAAATTATTGCTTCAAACATATATTGAGTGTATGTTTTACACATTTTACTGATACTTATATAAAATACAATTAAACATAAACATGAAAACTAATTTGAAAGCTGCTGCTGCTACGTTTGACATTGTAATAATAAATATGGTATATTTTCACAGGATGGCAAGCAGGTTCAATGGATTCCATGTAACCGGCGCATTGGGCCAGACCCACAAGACACCTGTAAAACGCCATGCCTGCGAATTCTTCAGAAACATGGTTGTCCAGTTCATGCACCATTAATGATGTCCAAACACAAACCACTGAGAAGATCTGAGGAGGAACTGAATTTACTTATTGATTCAGATCATGAGGAAGAGGAAGTTACTTTAGAGGTACGATACAGTTTAATTGTAAAAGTAGCTGATACAGTATCAAAAATCCTACTAACCATACATTATTACTGATTACTTATTTCAGGGAGAGTCACAGGTGTTGGCTAATTTGGTGTCAGACGAATGTATAAGTGTCTCTCATCTGGAAGAAATGATAAGTCGATTGGGAGCTAGAGGTCCTTTGGAAATTACGGATACTAGTGATAGCGAGGAAACAGATGAGGAGTGCGGTGGTGGAAATGTAATCCCACAAGAGGATGATGAGGTTCCTACAGCGGAGCAAGTTCCTTCATAAATAAAACGCAAATTTTCTTTCTTCACGTGTTGGTAGTCCGACTACTACCGTAGTCGATGTATGTACATTTATCTATATATTTACTGAAAAATATTTTATATTATGAATTTCATCTGTACGAATAATTAATTATATATTCGAAACAATTATACGAAATGTATATATCTGAATTGTGAATTTATTTGTTCATTGTTGACCAACAAAGCTTCTTGTTGATATTCCTTTACACGATATATGTTTTAAAGTATTCCACTATTGTAATTAAAATAAATGGTAAATAAAAATTTTAATCACACTCGAGGATTGACCGATATTTAATTACCTTTTGCACAGTCCCATCATTTTTTGGCATATTTCATCCAAATCCAATCCATTGCATCACTTTGCATGGTGGTGCACCAGCAGCAGCGTTCTTCATTGTTCGTCTTTTCTTGCTTTGGATTTACGAACTGCTCAGCTGACAGGCCGGGCATTCGGCTTCCCAAAAGAAGAAAAGCACGTGCTTTTGTTTTTCACTTTCTTGTTTAAAATATTTTTAATTACTGCGTTTATCTACTTTACTTTATCTACTTAACTATTTACTACGTTTACAAGATAATCTGATTTCTTGGTAGTGATTAAAGTAGTTAATAAAGTTTTAGTTTTTACCAGTGGTTTGCGGAAAATGGTGCGGCTAAGGCACAGGTATGATGTCGGCTTCGCTAGATTTTAAATTATTGATAATTGTAAGGATCTTTAGTTTATTGATGTTAACTGGTTAAATAAGGTTTTAGTTTTTACCAGTGGTTTGCGGAAAATGGTGCGGCTAAGGCACAGGTATGATGTCGGCTTCGCTAGATTTTAAATTATTGATAATTGTAAGGATCTTTAGTTTATTGATGGGAACTGGTTATGTTTGGTGTTAATTGAGGTTTATTTATATGTTGTCTCACAGGTATTTAGTGACAGAGTACAGTGTGAACGGGAAAGAAGGGAAGGTTGATGTTCCGGTCATACGCTCAAATTCACTAATGGAGAGTTTAAATAATGCTATTCGACATTTACACGGGATTCAAGGGGTTGCTTTAACAAAAGCTGGACTTTTAGGTAACCGAAAAGTGCTAATTTTAGAATGTAGCTGTATACTATATTATGTTGACGTGTAAGGCATGGTACTGTGATAAAATATATGGCAAATATATGTATGTTTTTTTTAAATTTGCAGTTAAATATGTTAATAACAGTACAAGTATTCTTATCATACGAATGAGGAGATCGGCTTACAACATTGTTTCTTCATCGTTACCATTTGTACGACAAGTGGACGGAAGGCAGATTAGTTTGAAGACATTGTACACAGGGGCGACGATTAGACATTGTAACATATTTTTGGTTAAGTATCAACGGAAGTCGTTAGAGGAGCGGTATGGGTCCTTAAATTCTGATTTGCAACGTAAGTTGTTTGAGCAAGAACTGTCCAATTTAAAGCCATTTAATTTCCAAATTGGGGCAGTATGAGCTTAGACCAAATGTAAAAAACCGACCCAGGGGAACGGAACACAATGAGTAATCAATTTTTCGGTGATTGCTTCAGGTCAAGCCTAATCAATGTCTCAATTATTTAGTGTAGTATTATTACATGATATGTAATAATTAGATGTAAAGCTTTGAATAAGGTATAATGATGTTTAAAAATAAGTGATTAGGTTCATTTGAGGAACGTCGTATTTTATATAGTATTTTTTATACTTTTTGAAGTAATGGGTTTTATTTTCATTCAATTATATGCAGGTACAATCAGAATTCACAAATATAATATGTACACATTATACATACAGCTATGTACACTAAAATAAATTATTATATACCAGTTGACACACTATCGATACAAATGTCACCGTTGTAAAACAATAATTATAATTTTATAATACTACCAGTCACGAATCATTACATTTTTATATGCTTTACTTGCTGAAATTACATTTTATGACCACACAAATTTGAAATTGTGTTGATGAGACCCGATAAATAAAATGAAAGGGAAAGTACATTTAGATTTTAAGGAACCTCATTACCTTTTTAATAGGATACTTCAATTAAGCCCCAGGTGTAAATTCGCAATTACGTACCGTTTGTCGGGAGTAGGATTGCTTGCTTGCGTGCATCAGCTCATTAATTCAGGGTAGGTCAACAATAGTAAATAGGTTCGGGAATCTAACTACTAATAAAATATAGTTTAGAGATAACAATTTCAAACTGGCGAATCGTAAAATTATAAAATTGGAATGAGTTTTTAATCTATAATTTAAAGTTTAAAAGTAAATTACATAGTTAATCGTAATATGGAATATATGTAGATATAAACATGTTTCTATTTCATATTTGATTACAATAGCAAAGTACTTATCCCAGAACAGTAAATGAATAAGATTATTAATAGGTAATTATATAAATACGATGTTAAACCTGCAATGTTATAATAGGATTCTACCTGTATTTTACTGCATTGTAAAATAACAATCACATCAGTACGATGTGACAAAGCCAAAATGCCAAGATTTGAAAAAATATTTAAAATTATTGTCACCAATAATCTGACTGAACTACAAGCGTAAAGGTCATAACATAACCTACTGAAATCATTATACCTGCAAACAATTTTACTAACTGTTTAGTCTGCTGCCGCTCTCTCGATGATGACTGGTCAACTGTGTAAAAGAATCCCATTTCACTTCCTATTTTTATTTCTAATGGAATATTAAAGTGTGTAGTTGTTGAATTAGTTGAATCATTATAATGTATGTATCACACAATTAATGACACAGACTGATGTAAATAATGATTATGATCTAGGTATATATAATAAAGTTAATTTAAAAATTCAATACATTCTTGGACGCCCACGCACACGAAGAGTCGATACTCATTCATTGATAACCAGCGAAATATAAATTCAAACTTTCTTTATTCCAACTAACTAACATGTCAGTATATCAGTCAACCAGTGTTAGTTATCTTGTGTAAATGATAATGCAACAAGTTACCCCATCCCCGTATTTTCCTTAATCAATTACGATCAAAGTTTTTATGGGGCGATTTGGAAATCAGTATAAAGGGTAGTATAAATGCATGGAGCGCTTGGGGGACTTGGAAAGCAAACATTCAATCTGGACTCCTTAATTTAACCTAAAGTTTGTTGATTTGTACTATATTTACTTCATAAGGGTAGTTCTCTGGTATGCAACATTTTTTAAATATAAAATAAATGTTTTATATTACATGTAAATGTAAATGTATTACCCTTTCTGTAAGCAACCATTATGAAACGCATAAAATTAGTTATTTAGGATTCACCCAATTTCCTCGGTTTGCTCCAGTTTTTTAAAAAATATTAAAGGTTTTTCCTGTATGTAGATGTGGAACAATTAAATTTTACTCAAGGATACACGCTTTCTTACTTTCACTTTGAATTTTAAACACATTTTCATTTATACAAAATTAAGAAATTTCTTATGGTATTCATCGTTCAATGCGTATTAAAGATGTAAATCAACTGTAGTCCGTCACCGTTGTCAAAATTAGGATTTGTATACTCCTTGTCCGATTGACTAAAATCTAGATGAATTAGAATGATTTTATTTGGGGAACTCCACACAAGTTTTTATTCGCCGCAATGCAAAACAGTAATGTCAAAACTACAATGATCAAGTTATTATTACAAGAAAATAGTTTGACTAAAATCTAAGTTCATTCATATTTTTATTTTTAAGCAAATGTTTAGCAGCAAGACAAGCTGTCATAATTGGAGACGTTTTTATTTCGAAAAGACGATGGTTAATGAATTCCTTAATAAATCTGAAAAATAATATCATATATTATGCACATGACACATTACCTTCAATCAGTAATACATTCTTAACATTTGTAATTTTATAATTATCTTGATTCATTCCGGTTAAATCTTTCTATTACCGGAAGTACTTTTGAAAAATATTTGTAAGTATTCGGCTAATTATCAAAACACACTTACTCGCTTAATATATTATGTTATGTATGTATAATATAGGTATGTATGTACATTTATTTTTTATATGACATTTTAGAATCTATCTAGACTAGACACACTTTTGGGGTAATATGAAAAAATCCTGTCAGCCCACAATAACTCATAATAAAATCAGCATTTAATCCGTCCAGTCATTCTGAAATCCTAACACTGACGATGGAATGCAGTTAAATATAATGATTAAATCACAATAAAATAACAAACTGGTAAATACAATAAATAAATAGAAGTTGTAAAGTTATCGAGTGCTAGTGCTAACTAATACATAATATTCGCTTATGAGATACTTAAATACAATAATATAATCTAGCCATAAATCACACAAAAAGTGTGCGTTTTCGAAGTATTCTAGTCTATTTTGTCCACTTGATATCATTATTTTACCGTATCACTTATATAGTTTGTATGTATTTCTAAATTCTATCGCTTTTACCTATGTTAATTTGCGTAGCAAAGACATAATTATTAGCCTAATGAGACCCTTTTTGTTTCCTTCTAAAGGTAATATATGTAATAATGTTGATGATACGTCAATTTAATATGTAGTCAACATGCAACGATGATATATCGCTCATTACACGATATCATTCTGTTTAAAGAGCAGTCACATGAACTCCGTCCTTGACAAATGTTTCATTTGGAGTATTTCCATTTTCATTACTTGCTCCGCTTGGTGGAGAATTCAAGAAGCTAGAAGTACTTAGAGCATTTTGATCTGATACGTTTAAACTTCGGTCTGATTTTGCAGTAGAATCTTTTGTTACTTTTGAGAATTGCTACTCCTTCATCATCCGAATCCTCGCCTGAATCATCTCCATCACTGACAGGGGATGCGAGACCTTGTGGTGGGGGGACCTGGAGAAGATTGTGCTTGTTACAGGATGGCGTTGTTCCGGTAGTAGCGGTTCCTGTAATGCCCCCATGAGGACCAGCACCAGACTGCCCTGTGCCCGATGTTGCCGAAACAGCCATTCCCTTTCGGGCTTTCTCTGACTTTCTTCCTCGGGGAAAAACTGAATTTTCCACGTGTAGTGCAGCATTCACATCCTGTACAAAACAATATTTTTTTCGGTTTTCATAAGAGTTGAATTAATTAGTTAGAATTCAGAAACATTAAAATAAGACATGGATCAAAGTTATGTTAAATAAAACAAGAAAAACGCAACAACACAAATTAATAGTAAGTACATAAAAATCACTATGAAATTATGTAATGCGAGTCATACTAAAAGCACACACCCCATAAATAATGATTATACTCGGGAGGTTATGAATTGCTTGCAAATATATGTAGCACACATGGGGTAAATATATATAATTCATTTTTCATGAAATTGTTTTTGCAACTCATCTCCGTTTTTAAATCTTTGCTGACATAATATGTATTTACAAATATAACGTGATTTAATTTATTAACGTGATTTAATGTTAATATGATATGGAATAATCAGAATATGGAGATAATATATCTTCATGATTCGTTACAAGTTTAAACTATATAATACGCACAGACTTTTTCTACTAAAAGTCACGAAAACACCATAGCCATTTGTTTTTCTGGCATAAATGCCATATTCCAACACAACTAGACATCTAGAAATGCTTTTGGAAACAACAAATTGGATGATTCTCACAAAATAAGAAGTATAATTTTATATGTTATGCCCAGATCAAATAAATCATTTATAATCAGAACATAAGCAAAAGGAGCAAGGAATATGCGCTAAAGCTGAAAGCCATCTTTCAACGAGGTTATGACTGACTATGACTATTTAATAAATTAATTTTTATAACCAAAACAAGAATATAAGCATTGAAATAGTCATTGTGTGTAGCAGTATAAACGGCAATTTTTAGTACATTTAGTGAAGCAATATTAAACCTTTTTACATATGGGATAAAAAAGCGTAATAGGATTCAACAAATAAATTCCCTGTCTCATATTACCCCCACTATTTCCATTCCGAATTCCGACGATAAACATCTTATTATTATTGTAACATAACGCTGTTGTATGCCACAATGATCCCCTTGCCGAAATAAATCTAATGATATGCTATTTTCTCTTATGTGAAGATTTGCAGCGTTAGAATGTGAGTTGACAGCAACATCTACCCTTGAAACGAGTCGATTCTGGCACTTTACAACTCACATTATTAGTATTTCGCCTTTTCACCCTAAATTAAAAGTCTAAACAAAGTGCAACCCGTTCGCTGGAGGAGGGATCAGTTTTGAAATACATTTCAAAACTGATCTTCCCTTTAGAATAAGGTTAAGGAAAGATTTAAAAGAAAAATAAACAATCCGTTTCTTTGAAGGTGGCTACACACGGATTAAATAATGTGAAAATTATGCTGGTTCAATCAAATTATTAAAATGTTAAAATAAAACAAACAGCTTTACAAAAAACTTCTTAGTAATTAGATTGTGTGGGTGGCCACAAGAGTAAAATGAACAAGCGAATCACAGTAATATATATGCAAATGAATCGGCTCCTAAATATCAATAACTTAATCTTAAACGTAGTGTTTAAATATGTACATAATTTACATTTCTACACTTATATAAAATTCATCATGCCAATATAGACACGGGATACTCACGAACATGCTGAGCTAAATGGTTCAAGTAACTAAAAAGACATGAAGAAAGGGAAACTATATTTACAAAAAAAGTTATTTTCATCTAAAGTGAACCTCTTGATTATAATTATCTCCTTCATGGTCCTCATCATCCTCTTCATCTTCATCATCCGATTCTTCCTCATACCCTTGATGCACCCCACGAGATTCTCCCATTCTTGTTAAATCTGTCATGGTCATATCATCTTCATTAGTTGAATCACGACGAAATTCAGAAGAAGGTCCTGATCCGCGGACAATCCATCTTGTCAAAAACCTCATAATAACTCTTGACCATGGCTAGACCACCAATCACGTTATTTAATGTCGTAAATATCCGAGAAACCCGAAGGTTGTCATTTAGCATCAAGAGAGGATCAAGAGGTGATGACATCGCGTGATGTTGAAATGACGATAAGTTGTGAAGTGAAAGGAAGAGGTTTATGTATGCGTCAGTCAAGTAGAGAAGAAAGAAGAACGAAGTGTGTGAGATAGAAGAGGATTTACAGAGAAAATATACAAAAAGAAGGGAAGAAATCTAGATCAGCTAACTATATATATACACTACAATGTAAGTAATATATATATTACGCTTTATTTACTGGTTAGTATAGTGGTCTGTACAAAACTCAAAGGAATGAGTTGAACAAATTATAAACAAAAATATAAACTTAGATTTTTCAAACCCATTGAAAGAAAAAAAATATAAGGAAATCAAGCAAGTTTACACTTTACATACAGAGTTGGAAAGGTTACACTGTGATGATGACTAGACCAACAATTGACAGTTTATTACATTACATTTATGCACGAATATTAATGTTAGACAAGTACGGGACCACAAATACTAAAATAAAAACTATCTAATTTGTGTTTGTATCTGGTACGAAACATTTATTACCTATATTACATTAATTACATTTAATTTGATTAACAAATCCCTAAAACAATTGTACTGGTTTTATAACATGCTAATATGTATTATTAATATGTGTGTGTCTATTATATTCTACAGTTTACATAACTAGCTAAGGTATCAAAATATTCTATTTTCGAAGAGAAAGTTTTAAATAGGTACGTTTACGTACATGACTATGTATTACTATTAATTACGTTTGTATTTAAATGCAAGCAGAATATAACTCAAAATGATTAGGCACTTACTTAGCTAAAAATTAAAAGGATTCAAGGTAAGTTTGACCGTTCTTCTTCTATAGGAAATACATTAGTGCTTTTATATTTTACTTTGTTTAACATTTAAAATGACAACTAAGACGAGAGTTTGGAAAATTTGATTGGTGAACATTTATAGACATTTTCCAAGACGAAACATACAAGACATTGTCATTCGCATTTTACGGTGGGAAATCGGTGGAATGATAATATGCCCTTGTATGAGCATGACATTATGTATAGACGATACATACAAACAATTAATTAGAATACTTTTTAAGACTTCTGATACAAACATTCAACACATTTATAACACACCAAGTTTATTTACAACTAGAATTGTATAAAATGTACAGAATAATAACAATCAACAGAAAGAGGGCTTTATATCATAAACCGTTTTATTCTGCAGGGGCATTGTGATACACAACGGGTAAGGTTTATGCTGACCGTGAATATTCGTCATTCGGCAAAGTCATGATATTGGTATTGATGACAAAAACGGACTTTCACATTTTCAATGCAAACCGAAAATAAGACACATATTTAGAGAGATAACATACTATTGTTATGCATTACAACCACGTTTAGACACTGAATATATGCCTCTGCTTATTACTTTGATAATACATACATATAAAAACAAACATGTGTAATGTAAAATCATTAAAATAAATTGGCACACAAAAACTGGAAAAATATATAAATTTAACCGAAAAAGGGGCAAAATGTTAGTGTGACTAAATACACAACTAAACTTAATAAATTAACACAACCCAGTGTAATCTTTACTGATCAATCAAACGAAACGTTCCCTCTGAATACTTTGAAATGTGCAATTATATTAAAAGAGATATTTTGAAAACATACCTGGCCTCTAGCACAAGTACACGCCTTGAGGAAGCTCTTTTTGAAATTTTCCGAGAGGAAAGCGTAAAGGATTGGATTCATGGCTGAGTTGGAGTAGCTCAAGCACCCACAAAACAGGAAGAGAAAGAGCATTACTCCGGAATGACGTGCTGAATCTTGCGGTGTAAATATAAGAGCCAACTGATGATGAAGATTGACATGTGGAAATAATCAAATAATAAATATAGTAATTAGATGTAGATTCATTGGCATATAATGCAAAAAATGTTAAATCAGCTATTGCAGTATGATTTTTACCTGCATTGCCCAATAACCTGTCCAGAAGGGGAAGCAGTAACAAGAAGAGAAATGAATTAGCAACATTTTCAAGTATTGTAAATTACAATTTGTAATGTATGTTTTTTTTGTAAAATACGCAATTGTTTTACCTATCCAACAAATGAAGTAGACCGTAATTACGGTTAGCACCAGTTTGGTAACTTTCCTGTGAGATTTTTTGCGATCTCTGGCCCTGTTAGCTTGTTGAGGTGTGATTGCCACAACGTGGTTACTGTTTGGCTGTCCTCCAGGCCCAACCGCCCCTCCGATTGATGAATTATTTGCTCCACCGTTGCTGTCTACTTTGTTACCGTTAGCAGTTGCCGCTGTGGATGGTGTTGGAGTGGATGGTGGAGGTTGTCGTGGTCGTTTTGGACCCACAGTGCGTAGTTTCCGAATAACAAGCACGTAGAAAATCATGATCAGAGAGAGGGGAACGGCAAAACTGATGATGAATGAGTAAACAATAAATACTGTTTCTCCGGTCCAACCTCCTGTATCCGGCCAAAATATGTTGCAATTTATCTATATGGAAAAGAAGGTCATTGAAGTGAAAAGTTTCAGATTTGCTGGAGTCATAATGCATTAGTTCAAATGATTCAGATATCCTCGGCACAATAATTTATCCCTCTTTCTTATATTGAAATCGTAACGTGGGCGTTGCGTTTTTATTGTCAATACTTTCATAAAAATACATGGAAAAGGAAGAGAAAGTTTGCATATATTTTTACGGGTGAAGTAACAGTATGCTTAAAGACACATTTATTTGCCATCTTCGGACTTTTTATGAAGAGATAAGTTTAAATTTCACAGAAATCTACACATATTATATGTAATGCTTGGGTAGTACTATACTGGTTCCCGTCAGCCAAAACATAATGGCTTCCATATGCCAATTTTTGTATCATAAAATGATACGATTTTCTGCGAATATTTCTATATTAAAAATGCTGTAATAGTTCCTAACTTCTTTGATCGTGACATTTCCGTTTTGTGACATAAGCTTTCATAAGCTGTTTCTTAAAACGCTGATATCAACAGACTTGTATTTTCACTTCCTAACAAAAATATTTTACATAACTGGAAAATCTCAGCTTTTCTGGGTACTTTTCCCTGTCCCTTTGCAAACTTAAAGTGCAAAGTTCTTCAAGTGCTAATAATATAGAAAAAAGCTATGCGGCAACAGATAAAAATACACAGACTTACCGCATCGTCCACTTCCAGTGTATTTGCGTACATAAAAATCGGAACCATAATCAGTGCACTCAAAGTCCAAGCCGTTAATGCCACTATTTTTGCTATAAATGGTGTTCTGTATTTTGGAGCGCTGATGGGATGACAAACTGCTAAATATCTATAAAAATGGATTTTAGAAATAGTTTGCATGAAATTTGGCAGCTATAAAAATGGCTTTAAAATGGCACTTTCAAGGAGAAAGTTATATCTGAAGGGCAATTGACAGAACTGGCTTTTCCGTATAAAATCTGCACAAGGAGATGAGCCCACCAAGTGCTTGTAGGAGCGTATTGGGGTGGATGAAGACCAGACTCAACCCCGTTGCCACCGGGGGGTGGCAAGAAATTGCAATCTACGGATGCCTGGGCCGCAGCAGCTAGTGTGGATGCTACTAATGTTGATGAGTTCAAATTGCTACTGAAATTTTTCAGGAAAGCCGAGCAATTTGGTGAGATCATTAAGGAAGAATTTTCGAGAAAAGAGTTTAATCCATAGTAGGTAAGGTTGGGAAAGGTCCCACCACCCGTGTCGTTTACTTCGAGCTCCATTGGAGTAAATAGTATTTTTGGATTTTGATGACTGTTTTCTTCCAATTCCCGTCTCTCGTTTTCCTGTGAAATACCAAAAATATCAAGCATAAAATTACTAAATCGTTCGACAAATGGTTCGGGATACTTGGTAATGCCTTTTAAGATAATTTAACAACATGATACAAAATGTTCCCTTTCTAAAATTTTCTTTTGCAAGATTTTATGGTGTGTTATTTGGAAAAAAGCACAATTTCATTTTCCTTTAAGCTTCAAATAATTCTATTATGAAGCTATAACTTCCATTTGCAAATTGACAATCATTATATGGATAAGATAGATAGATATACATACTAAATTTTTTTTACAAAGATTGTGAGTTGGAGCATACTTGACAAAACACTATGCTAACTGTTTTTCGTGCATATTTCCAACTTCAACCATGTACATGCATTCACGAATTCTTTAATGTTATGTCTGCGTCAATGAAATAACCTACGCGTAGATTAAAAGTTAGTTCGAAGTGGCCATGAAACATGAAAAATGTATAATAAGCGAAAATATATAAAGGTGGCAACAAGAAGAGTCGTTCAACCAAGATTATGAATATTCTTCTGTACAGTGCAGTACCGTACAACTAAAACATAAAAAGATCTATTAGTGTCTTATAATTAGTAATTACAATCTCCTTTCTTAGTTGCAGGCAAAACAAAAATAGACAGTTGTTTTTGCATTGACTCTTCATCGAACAGTGTGGGTGGACCAGTAAAACTACATAATATTATAATGTATTGTGTATATAAATAATCAGCATCTTATTCCTTCTTAAAACGAACCCTTTGAAAAGGATCAACTTTCGTTTTAAAGAAAGTTGGTCGTACTGTGATCCAACCACCTTTCAGATAAGTATGTTCATACACAGACGGACCAAACACCAAAATATTCTTCGACAGTGTGACAAACTTTCCTATTTTCTGTCATCGTTTGGCAATGTCTATTACAATTTCAAAAATAAATTTTGTATGGCCCTTTTCGCCCAACTTTAATAATGTTTATACAGGAGCTTGGTATAATTTTTTAAATCAATACTCACATACATTTTATGTATATAATATACGAACACTTGCTTACACGCTTATGTATGTATCATTCTCATGATGACGTTTTCAGTAGGTACATAATATAAATAGACAGGTCATTATTAAACAAAGAATATTTCGGAGAAAATACTACATTATTAATTAAGTCCTTCTGCCGGAAAATTAATTGAATTTACGTAATGCTCAACGAGCGTTTTTCAAATGTCGCTTAGATAGCTATTTCTCTTGCATATCACTACCAAGAATCTTTCGCATTCAGCTTTGAGGAGATGGAAAAACTTTCAGTTTGTAATGAAAATTAATTGACGGTAAGTTGAATAAAATATAATAAAAAGTATCACTTTATATGTGAGGATACCACAGAAGCCGTAAAAAGTACACACTTTATACATATGCATGTTGGGTAACTAAATGTGAAATAACTTCAAAAAATGGAGGAATAACGTACGCTGTTGCCGTTCCACTTTCCACATGCTATTTGAGTATTTATGTCTCTGCCTACAATTTATAGCAGAATTTTTAATAGCAAACTTTCCTCCCACAATACCCTTAGGAAGCCTTGCCCCGGTAATGCCCATTAAATGTTTTCATAACAGGGATATAATTTCTTACAGGTGAATTTCTGTACACCATGGCTAGCGGGTAGGTATATCTTCTCGTTTCGCTTTCCTTTTTATAAACCTCAAGTCAATTTCTTTTGTGCAAGAAGCGGGGATGAAATTTCATGACGACTGAAGCAGTCATTTGTGAAATCTACTCCGGTATTAGGTTTCACAATGAAAGTTCGAATATTAAATACGGCCGGGCATGATCATCATCATCCTGCCATGATGTCCTACTCTTCGGGTTACATATGTGAATGATGAATATTAAAGCATACAAAATGTGTAGATAAAAATTCTAAAAGGGAAGTAGAAAATAATTTTTAAAATGGAGAACGAAGAACAGCATGACGGAAAAAAAGTTTTTTATGACAAGTCTTGTTAATTTTCCACTTTGTTGGCCGTTTTCATTCTACTACTTATGATAAAAGTAGTGAATATGGATATTAATAATAAAATTCCCTTACGGTATTCTGTTAAACAAAACATAAGAAAAGTATATTTGCTTTCCAATCCAAAAGTTTACTCATGGTCCATCGTACACCTTTTGTTATAAATGTGCGTTCCGGATCTATTTCGACAGAACGGTTTTCGTTTTGCTCTTTATCTACTTTTGTCTGCACAACATAAAATTGACAGGTAACTTGAAATTCAAAATGGGAGCACACCCCCGTATTCCAGTGGAGAGTTTCTTCCTTTCTTGACGGCTTGTTTGTGCTATACAATAACCTAAATACTGTGTTGTTTTGTTAGATATAATACAGTTTCAGTATTCAGTCAATCATGTCAGGCGGTAGATCATGGATAGTATTACATGGTATTAGATATGATGTGTTGTGTATTGTGTACACATACCTTAAAGGTACTTACTTAATACCGCCTACGTACGGACTTTCTTCTTACTTTCACCATGTTATTATGTATATTCAACCAGTTTTTACCGAATTATATTAAGTCGATAATGTTAGTGAATAGACATAGACAAACAAAATAAATATATCATAATCTAAATTTGTATACGTTAACCTTATAAATTGCATCCTCAAAATTGCTTTACGTCCTACGAAAAACGTGAGACCTGGTTCAAGAGTCATACATAGCATAAATATGTTGCATGTTATCGTCATTAAAACCAACGGTTTTTGACAGCAAATCATTTAACATGCCATGTCAGTAATTTACTGTATTGCTGTCTTTTGATATGTCATCTATCACGATCAAAGTGAATGCTTTCTTTCTGTAGCTCAAAAGATTTGTTTGCAGTATCTTTTACTTTCAGTTACTCACTCGGGGTTTTATTTCAGTTGGGACTTTCTCTTTGGATTCTTTCAGAAAAATGTTTTTCCCACATTGATCATTGACAAATACTACTTTGATATGAATCCTTTAACGAAACCCAGTTCTTTAATGTACTCCTACGGACAACCTTTGAATACTTCTGAATGATGTAGTCATATAAAAACAATATTTCTAAAGAAGGAAAGAAATAACCCTTTTTTTGAAAAATGGAACAATTCTGGTCGGAAAGAACAGTTCTGTTCGACACAATCGAGCTTTTAGTATTTTATTTCGAGACTTTTTATTCACTCTCTCATGCAACGCTTTTGTTATGTGCAGATTTGGTGAAAGTGGTAGAATTTCAAGATAAAATTAGCAATATTCAATCTTATAAGTCAGTGCTGTATGCTACCTTACAATGATTTTGTATAGAACTTACTTAATGAGACGTAATTGAATAGGCAAAGGTGTGCAAGTGGGTTTTTATACAGTTGTTTGTTGTTTTGCATCATAACCTTTCATTTTGTAAGATAGCATATCCCATAATAAATGTAACTAACTGTTGTGTTTCACGAAGATGTATTAAAATTCAACTAGGTATTTTCCTGCAATATATAACAACCTTTCATTTTGTAAGATAGCATATCCCATAATAAATGTAACTAACTGTTGTGTTTCACGAAGATGTATTAAAATTCAACTAGGTATTTTCCTGCAATATATAGTATTTAACGGTAATGATCAGTTCCAACATACAGTTATGGTTATTACTTTTTAATTTAGGGTCATTCCCAAAATTAGCAATGTTTGAAAAATTGATGAAAGGCACACATTTTAAGAATGTTCTCATCCATCCCGGCATCGTAATATCGTACACTATGTCCTAAATATGTATTTTAATATGCTTCTTGAAAACCAATTTCCATTTATAAATTTATATATAGCTCCCGGGTGTTGTATTCCTAAAAATAAGTTATCGTATATAAGTCGTAATGATTGCTCTTCTCCATAGTCAGCGAGGAACGATAAAGAGCGTTTCCATTTCAGTTGGCTGATGGTAATGTTGAAATACGCTGAGTGTCGGATATTAGTTTTTGTTTTCTTAATTGTAAAATACCCATAGATCTCATATCTTAAATACCAAAGGTACATATGTGTGGGTGAGATTGATTCCTGCCTATGCAATACTAATTATTGTAAGTGTGGCGTTTTACCACAATGTTTTAGAAATTGGGGCAAAGTCATTCATGCGATTTTTGTAATGCATCAATAGGAACAAATCAGGAAAATGATGTTTCAACATGCATTTAATTTATGCTATGTAAATAACGAGCCAAATGACTCAAAGATTACAGAACATTTGCTTTTGATGTTTCAATGCACGCTACAACTACCTGTGTACTACTATATGTTACTTTGAAAAGAAATTGGGAGTAAACTATAATACACGAATCTGTAGAAATGTTTATCATTTATTCTCGTGATAACATTTAATTATTTTCAACGTGGAGTACCATGAATTTGCAAAGTAGTTTAATCTCTTGATGCCTGAATATTGTACTCAAAAGCTCGTATGTTTCCGCTATTTGACTGATATTCCATTCTCAAATTGGCCTGATGTCTCGGGGAATACTTCAGAAACGCACACATCCACAGGAAAATACTGGCTCCCATGACTAGAGTTAACATCCCAATGCACAGTTTTATCATAAGCCATATCATCTGAAAAAACGCTTGCTGTAGTTGCCAGAATGGGATGAGGAGCACTTTTAGAGTCGGGATCAACAGTGGACGGAGAACCAGAATGCTGCCATTCAATAAGAAAAATGAAGAAATGCATTTTAGAACGGTCGCTCTTCCAGGATGCAGTCTCCAAAACTGTACTACTGAGTAAGTGACAAGTATGTGAAAGAAGACCTCAGATAAACTTTCCGGGCAACATTTTGCTAATATCATCATATTAATGGATATTGACGAAGTTGTAATCAAACGGGAAAGATCAAGATGGAAAGGAAATACGGATGGAATGAAGTGAACTCAATAAATTCTGGCTAGGATGTATTTTCTTACAAAATTGGCATTTTGTAAAATAATGACCAGAGATACATAATTCAGAGAAATAACTTTCACTGCCCATTTCCTTTGGCAACTTAAGACATTTAATGACATAAAATTCATGTGAACTCAAAGTTAGATATGCTCAAAGGTCGAAACTTCCCTTGAGTGAGCTTCGTTAGAAATAAAATGATACAATTAAGCACTTTGACATTTGCATTGCATACGAACGAAGCCCGCATTACATGTCAAGCTGCTAGACCACCAAACACTTTTTATTTACTTCGGTTTTGCTTGCGCCACTGCCTCCAATATCTTTCAACAAATGAGATACTATCTATATGTTGATAGTTAAGTAACGATTCATGCATACACTACGTGATATAATAGATTCATATTTTTAAGGTAAATATTTACACTTTGGTACTGTGCAAATAATAATAAATAATTTTATACGTAAAAACATAAATTACGACTATGACTAAGTTTATTGTGGGAATAATGAAATTGCATTGATCATTTGGCCAGTTTTATAACATTCTACCAACTCTTCTCGAAGGAGAACCTGAACCTAAATGTTTCATGCAATCCTAAGTACCAAAAAGTACTGCAGAAAATATATGTAAGTATCGGAATAAACTATTTCGTGTGCAAGCACGTACTATTTTGATTGAAATGCTTGTGTCAACTCTTTATTAAGTATCACTTGTTGACTTTCTATTGATACTGGATGGAACGTATAAAAATATTGCTTCTCTTGTCATATTTTATATAACTAAATTCGTTATCGTTTATCATTTTGAGTATAATAATAGCATAACATATAGATACACGAAGTATTGAATCGACTACTACTTGTAAACTCTTTTTTAGTAAAGTATACTGTATATATGTGTCTGATACGGTTTCCTTATTACAACTCTAAACGGTACGAGGTATAAATATAAAATGGTGCCAATTCCAATGAAGCACGTATCAGAAAGTCATCATGAAGTTTTTTTATTATAGCCAAGTTTGGAAGAAATGCTGGGCACAATATCAAACAAGTACTGCCAAATACGAGGAAATGCTGCTGCATGTGAGGAGAAAAATTCTCAAGAGAGCGAGAATCAGTCCGTCGAATGGAGTATTGTGTCAAACACGTTCTTTTCTCTGATCAACCGTAGCACCATACCAGCAGCAAGTTGAGAAGAAAACTTTAACAAGAAAGGACAAAGGATATGATCTGCTTAAGGAATCCAATTGAAATGTACCTATGTATGCGTATATATTATGTTGTGAGTTGTGTCAATTGTGGAGCACCAGGATTAGAACATCGAAGGCGTAAAAGTCACGTATTCAGTTAAGTTATACGTACATTGCATGTACCAGTTCTACGAAGTGGAATAGAGAAAAAATGTTAAAAATGTGTGACACTGCCTAACAAAGGAATATAATATGTTTATAATGAACAATGGCCATTCAATTGCATGATTGGTGATGACTTTTACACTATATTCAATTGTTCAAATGTTGGCAATTTTCACTTTTGACGTAACTAACAAGGAAATGAAATTCAACATTTGCAGGAAAGTAAGAAAAATATGAGACTATTACGTACTTTCACAATATCCAATACTGCCTTATGATGATGATAAATTCTAATACTCGATTACGATTCTTCTCTACTTGATGGTATCGAAATATCATAGCAGATATTCTACAAAAATGTATATTAAAATTGACAATTACCAATCACAAAGCTTCTAGAAATATTTTAAGAAATAAGAACTGTCCAAAGTTGAAAGCTCACATGGAACTTGGAGAAGCGTAAAATAGTTGCGAATCGTTTGGGTGTCAACGAGTCCGCAAACCTCCCTTTCCATTTTTAACCTAAAGCTCTGCTGTATTAAAAATTAATGGTCATTACAGAGAAAGTGTATATAATGCTAAATTCTCATCTCAGGTCATGTTAATCTAATGTATCTATATTTTTTATTTTACTTTTTGCACACGTTTTTCATGTTTCAACTCGCCATCCATTTTAGGTTCAGACTAACTTTATGAAATTTTGGGTAA
The DNA here is from genome assembly GCA_027743765.1 of Coecobrya sp. COE2. Lineage (NCBI taxonomy): Eukaryota > Metazoa > Arthropoda > Collembola > Entomobryomorpha > Entomobryidae > Coecobrya > Coecobrya sp. COE2. Next base: position 19,578 of record JAHZMV010000536.1, read on the forward strand.
GGAGTTCACGTGACGCGTTTGCTTTCCTTAACACTAAAGATACATATTATATACGTTCCTGTCAGTTTGTACAAAAATAAATTCTTATTTCACTATCAAAAGAACAAAAAGCAGTAAAAACATCACAGAGCTTTTATATCTTAATGAACAACAAATTAGGATACGCAATAATGTTGTTGTTAGTATTAATCCATGGGGGATCGTTTGACATTTCGCTGTAGAAAGAATGAGGCATGCAGAGTCCCGACAGTTAATAATTCGTCCATGCTCGTGTTACGCCTTCTGGCTCTAGTGGAAAATTTGATGAGTACCGAGAATGCCCTAATTGCCAACTGGTGTGGTAATGTCAACGGCACATATATTCATAAATATATACTTACTGTTCTTTTTATTTCCCAGTATTACCTTCGTAATAATGTATCTGGTTCTACAAAGTTAACTGATTTAATTTTTTTGCATTGGACTTTCCTCTTCCGTGTACAAAACTTTATAAAACGGAAACAAATGGCGAGATTCCCCTAGTCATCCAAATAGAAATTCAGTAAGTAGCAAAATGTAAAGCAAAAATATTTTTCTTTCGTGTTTTTTACATTTCATTGTTTTGGTTGATGACGCAGTTACCCAGAAGTAAGTTATGTTATTTATAAAATACCTTTTAGGTATATATCAAACATCAACCCGGGAATGTATTACAGTAAAGGTCCACTACTAGGAATCATGTTAGCAGAGAAACGACTAGGAGAACAACCTAATGGGTGGGTACTGTGCTTTTCACCGTTATCCTGTGGTCCTGCTGAAATATCACATACCATCCATCATCTTACGCATTTGGACTAACAATCATCAATGAGAATAGATTAATTGCACCCTATGAGATATTTGAGAGAACTTCAATTATTTTGAGGAACTGGATTCACTTTTACTCTAACAGGTTAATTTATACAAGAATAAATACGACTTATATAATTAATTCCTTATGTAAGATGTAGGGATCTATGAACAATCGTGTCAATCTTGCGATTCTGTTATGACTCGTGACTATGTTCGAAAGTTGAATGGGGTTACCTTTTAATTAACTACATTTCATTTATTTTAAGGTAATATGTGATTGTCAATATTTCAACTATAAATTATTGATAATTTGCGTGTCAATAACAGTAACATAATAACAAGAAAGTATATTGTATGAACGAACTAGGTATGATACATGTTGTTACAAAATGTGGTAACATAAATTCATTTCTAAAACAAAACATGTGTAAAAATATAGGACAACACAACTTTCTATATTTCCCCGTATTTGCTAGCTTTATTTTTGTACATCATTTTCGCATTTTTATTATTGTTACCTGTATTAATGAGAGAGTAAATAAGATAACGACTCAACAACTGATTCATTTCTGCTCAAAAATATGCACCTTCCCCAAAAGCAAACATGCTTTGTTTTCCAACTCTAATGGATTGACTGGTGAAAGCCATTGTTTCCTTTGAATTACACAGAAAAAATGTAATACAACCTTAGGTAAGTGAAAAGCGACTCTCCTATACACCCACACCTTGAATATATAATAGCAATAACTTATAAATACAACCTATACCTATATATACTAAATTTAGCCTTTGGTACTATTGTTTTTTCTCCTGCCATTTGTTGCTTTGTCTGTCTTGTTTAACAGTCGTTTATTCGCGCGAATTATAATACATGTATTTTCGGTAAGCTTTTGTCCATATCATTGCCATTGCAGACACGAATTTTCTAGACAAACGAAGTATTTTTTGGACTGGACGATTCCACCCGCGCCCATCTAGTTTTATGATGCATATAAAATGCCGAAAAGTGCTGACGTTACTAGTTTGGATAAAGTGTCCGTTACATTACTCATGTCATGTCATGTTACTAAAGTACTCGTAGTATAGCAGAGCTCTAACTATAGAGAATCCTGATGGGATCCTAGGATCCACAGCGTTTAGAATTCATCAATTATGGGATATGAAATAGAAATTATATGCCTCTTCCCGGGAATTATTATATTGCTCTAGAGTTTGTATTTGATTTATTTTTATTTCTTCACCTGTACTTCCTAACTAAATAGATTTGTATTGCCTTTTTAACTTGTTCTTATATATCATAGGATAATAATAATAAAATTATTAATATTAACAAAATAATAAATGTAGAGTATATCAAAAGGATTAGTATACATATATACAAATGGTTACAAATGGTATATGCACATTAAAGACATGAACTTTCCCTACCAACAACCAAATGTGTCCGGCGGCGAGAGCTCCTCTACAACGACAGAAAGGGCAAGTGAGACAAGGTTAAGAACGATCATATTCTATTTATATACTAAATATCGTTGCCCTTTTGTGTTATATTGACAATTTGTTGTAGAATTAATTTTTTGGCTTAAAGAGGATGCTTTAATTCTGTAACAGACGCATTCACTAACTTTTCGTTCCTTACACTTGGTTGGCTTTTTCAAGAGTGGAAAGAAAGGCAATAGTGCAGTAGCAAATAGTGGTCCACTGATTCGCCATCACAAGCTAACCAGAATCGTTTCCCCTCCCTTTTCTATTGATTTAAATGAGTTTACAATATGTCCTATGTCGTGTAATTCACAATAAAATATAAACCCTTGTTTATAGTTTCATAGAGCTCGTTTTGGTAAAATGTTTTTTCGACGCAATTGGTTAAATGTGCTTTTATATAAAAGCCCAACAATGTACTCGTAATTGTATGTTTTCTCTAGATAAGTTTCTCTTATGATAAAACTGGAATAATTTTTCATAGAAGATTTTCCTTAACCACTTGTCTCGCTGTTATAAAGTAACTTGTTTTACCGTTTCTCTGTACACATTCATATTCGGATGATACTACATTTTGTTCGTAGTAGTGTCATTGCAATATGCTGCGCGTAAAAACTGAAGATTTGACGAGAAAACATAGTACAGTTGTCAAAAGACATATTATTGAAAATGCACTTTCCGGAATGATTTGGTTATTATAAACGAAATGCACACAATAAACAGTACTTGCGCTAACAAAGATGTATGTAGGCGTGTCGGTAGTTATGTAGTTTTTCACTCGAACTATGAATAACATTTTGCTAGGTAGATCGACCTTTAAACGAAATAAAAAAATATTCAAAAAGCAAAGAATAATGATAAACATTAACCGGATAACGGAATTCAATATTCTTCCAATGTTGACATTGGTAATGTTAGCAGGACCTGACTGAGATGGGAATCATAAAGTTTCCCCTTTTTGCGAACAATAAGCATTTTTGTGCAGCCAATAGTTTGCCTGTTCATGCTGACATGTTTACAAAGTGATATTGATGGGCACATTATAATCATCGTTATAACATTGAATGAGGAAAATAAGAGAACTTTCCATATACATTCATATTTTAGTATAGTAAACAACCTTAGGAATAATTTTTTTCAAAGCTATAATAAGAAGTAAAAGCAAACAATGTCCAAACCAGCTGGTACTGTAACAATTTTTCTCACAATATTGTAACATTTCGAATTCTGAAGTGTTTGCACACTCGCACTACATGTCTCTCAATAAAATAAACCCATATGAATTTTACAACAATAAAAGTATTATTTCTGTGAAAACTGTGATGGCATCGGATGGCATAATCGACCGTTGCTTCTCTTAACCTGGTATATCAATTATTCCAAAACTGCCATTGAAAACAAAATGAAACTTTTTTAAAATGACTTTCTTTGAATATTATATTTTTGGTCTTGTCATAGCATTGAAGGGAATTGTACCAGCGCAATCCTGCACATCTTACTTCAATGAAAAATATTCACTAAAATTGGAAGATTAAGGGTTTTTAAAATAAAGGAGAACATTTTTGTTCTCATTGCTATCACAGGGAATTATTGGATATTGATTTCATCACAACATCTTGACCGTTTATGACATATCAAATTGTAAAAGCATTCGGATAGCATAAAGAAATCATTGTATGGATAGCCCCTAGAAAACATGTAGTCCGAAAAAAGAGACTAAAGTTGAGACGAAATGGAAAGCAGCATGGAAAGATAACTTTTGGAAGTGAACTTAGTGAACTTATAATCAATATCAATGTTCCGATTTCCATTTCCATTCTCATTACTTCCTTTGTCAACCACCATTTCCAAATTCTATTTTCTATTTAAATTCATTACATAGCACGGTACCATTTTATAGAAACCCATTTGGACATTTGTTGTTTTTTCTCTCGCTTTATATTGATTAGCAGCAATCAGATAAAACGAGTTTAGTGAAATCAAAGCTATTAACCTACTTTGGTTCCCCATTGGTTTCATTTTACTGCTGAGGTTGAAACATTCAGATGATTAAAAAATAAAATGAGCAGGAAGGATACCATCTTTATGTATTTGACTTAAAACAAATATCTATTAAGTTCAACGATAATCTACTATAGAATTCAGACCAAATAGAACTGATTGTGGGTTTTGGAGAAAGCATGATTTCAGTTTCGAAATATAATACAAAAATAATGTTGTATTAGGGTAATCCTATTTATGCAATTGTTTGAAACAAGTTACCAAAGTGTAGTCTAAAAGCACAAAACCTCAAGTGTTCCATAAAGGTTCACTTCTGCATCAATGATAATTGTCACGTTGCCCCTTACTGCATCCATATCCTTTTAAGTTTTACCCGTTACCATAAATGAACTACATACAACCAATTATGTATGATCAGACCAATTACGATAGTGAAGAGCCAGTGTACAAGAACAGCTTTCACCGTTGGCCATATTCTATATTGGATAGAATACAGTATATAATTTAGAGACTATGGCCCGATGATGATGATGTAGAGTATTTCTAGAAAACATATTTCTGTAAAAATATGAACCTTTTTTTCTCACAGACACTTCTTTTGATAGATATTCGCGAAAATGACAGAGATGCGATTGGATTCATTATCAAGAATAAACATGGCCTTGATTTTAGGTGTTTGAGTAATTTGTAGTGTGATACAAAGAGAAAAATTCAAGATTCCAAATACGACCTTTCATGGCCATACAAGGGAATATCTCAAAAATCAAAAGGGGAACAATCCTGGAAGCGTTTGGTGGTTCTAACTAAAGTGGCAATGTTGAAACTCCTAAATACGAAACTAAAATTGTTCAACAATACGATTGCGAAAATTAAATAAATACACATCAATCAGAGATTCTGACGACAACATTTGCCTTTAAATTTCCAGGTAAGAAAATGCCAGTTCACCGTAATTTAAGAGTTCAACGAAGAAGACACTTCTTTCTGAATCCATTAACTAGTTCGTTAAAATGATTTTCATCGCATTTCTGTTACTTCTAGATTTTAAATCGAATGAAGGATCATCCAATCGTACTCTGTTGGTATTTCGAATTCAAAAAGATGTTACACGGTATCTTAACATATAGTAGGGTTGAAGTATAGGTTTGATTTAGATTTACCTATAAATTTAAACCATGAACATTACAGCAAATGATATAAACCCTGCTTTAAACTAAAATCTCCAGATTTATATACACACCACCTTCTACGAAATGGAACAATGGAAAACGGAGCACACGTAAAAATCTTAATCTATTATTAGTACTGCTCATCTTTCTTTACTGGTCTGGAGCGAGCAACTGCAAACTGTGTTGCGCTTAATTTCTTATATGGCTTTTATTTCTCCTTTTTACTTTGAACACGCTCAATTTATCAAGCTCAAAGGAGATTTAAGAGACATTTGAAAAATTTATCACTTCGCCAGAAACAATTAAACAGCCCATTCCGTTTCATCCGTACTTTCTCTCTCAAAAGTTGAGAGAACTTCTGATAAGTAGTCTCCAGAAAGCATTGTAAGGGAAGTAATAAACTAACTCGGTATTAGAGACGGCTTCTCAAGGATGAGTGTATTGACAAACTTCTTTGAAGTAAATGTATTGTAATTATAAGCAAAACGCAAAGTTAGACTTCACAATCGGTCTTTCAGGTCATTCTGCTGTATGTAATTGCAAAGTATATCGTGGGTGGCATTCGAGGGCGTACAACATCGAAATAATAATTTATTGCGTACTGCTATTCAGTCTCATTTCCACTTATTCTTTATTAGACAAGAGAGCACGTAGAATCTATTGAGGCATTATGCACATAATTACACATTATCAGAATCAGAGGCTATCTCTTCTACAGTTCATAAGACAGTTAGAATTGTATGTAGGTTAAATTGTTCCGAAAAACAGAGAAAATCTACATAATTTATAAATGCATCTCACTTAAAGCGCCTGTAGGTGAGTCAACATAGGAAATGCTATCAAATTGGAACTCGTTGGACCGTTCTTGGTAATCGAATTAAAGGTAATGAGAAGAAAACAGTTATCCAATCACAATACTAACTGTACAGGTGTGCCATTATAAAATTGTGCATTCCTGGTGAGTACATAAGCATCTGCCGTATTTACTAAACCACCTGGATAAGTTTGCCGTCTTCATTCACCCGAGTAATTTTCTTTATAGTTCCCTAAATGCCAGACAAACAAGTCGAAAAAGGGTTCACCGGGTAAAAAAACATATTCCATGTTATGAAGAATACAAAAAAATATGTAGTAAGTTATTACAAATTATTGAAGCCCCAATTATAAAAACTTGTCTATCATATTTAGGTGTGTAAAACTGAAAATGATTCACACCTACCGAATTTCCTAAAAGTAGGTATAATATGAATTAGAGCAGCAATTATAGTTTGCAAATGGATAGTACGTACTCCCTATCCACGCTATGTATTTTACTGTGAATAGAAACAAATTGAAAGAAAAACGATTCACTACATTTTCTTCGTAATTATAATGAG